>CAUYRT010038254.1:0-12004 GCA_963574885.1 Lepilemur ruficaudatus
GTAGTCCCAGCTACTCGGGAGGCTGAGGCAGAAGGATTGCTTGAGCCCAGGAGTTTGAGGTTGCTGTGAGCTAGGCTGACGCCACGGCACTCTATCCTGGGCAACAGAGTGAGACTCTGTCAAAAAAAAAAAAAAAAAAAACCCAAAAAAGTTATACGTGTAGGTTGGTTATTTTATCAACAAGATTCATTTCAGAGCAGTGAAGATGGCCTTGTAAAGTATTTGTCCCATTCCTAGGTGTGAAAGCTGCCAGGGTAAAGAACCACTAAACCAAGCAACGAATGAGATGCAGCCCCCATCCCATAGGGGCTCACTTACAGTGCTACTGGCAACCAGGGAGAACAGCACAAAGGGATAAGTGATGTTCACGTCCAGACCCCTAGAGCCTAGCACAGGACCTGTTAGGTAGTGTCTTAGTCTGTTTTGTGCTGCCATAACAGAACATCGCAGACTGAGTAATTTCTAATGAATAGAAATTTATTAGCTCATAATAAATAAAAAAATTAAAAAAAAAAAAAAGAAATTCATTGGCTCACAGTCCCAGAGGCTGGGAAGTCCAAGATCCAGAGGCCACAGCTTATGAGGGCCTTCTTGCTGCATTATCCCATAGCTCATAGTGGAAGGACAAAGAGGGCAAGAGGGTGAGAGAGAGAGAGAGAAAAGGGAACCAAACTCACCCTTTTATAAGGACCTCACTCCTATGATAACAACATTGAGGTCAGGAGTTCAAGACCAGCCTGAGCAAGAGCAAGACCCCCATCTCTACAAAAAAATAGGAAAAATTAGCTGATGCCACTGCACTCTATCTAGCCAGGGCAACAGCACACAAGAACCTATCTTTAAAAAAAAAAAGAAAAGAAAAAGAAAGAAAAGAAACATGAAACGTGGTTTCATGAAAAGCACAACCCATGTCCTACCAGACCAAAATCTCTGCATGGGGGCTAAGCCCTCACAGCCTGATCACCTTTCATTAGGCCCCACCTCCCCAACACTGTGTGGCACTGGCGACTAAGTTTCTAAAACATGAACTTTGGGGCACACATTCAAACCATAGCGGGTAGTAAGGCTACACTGTTTGCCATCAATTATCACTAGTCACTTCTGTAACAGGCAGATGCCATGTTCCCTGAAAGCACATGGAGCAGTTAGCTCTGACTGAAGTAGCTGGGGAAGGCTTCTCATAGGAGAAGATGCTAGAATTTGGTCTTTTTTTTTTAGGTCTGAAAAACGACAGCTAGTATTTCTTCACAAGTGCCCAGGGCCAACCCTGGTCTGTAGGCGCTGCTGATGCTCCAAGGAGGCCGAGGTGAAGGCTAGCGGGGTGGGGAAGATCAGGGATAGGATGGGAAGAGGAGACTAGTGCCACGGAAAAGATGGGACAGACAGGTGCACATGCCCTTTCCCTAACCCACCCACTTTCTTCTCCTGGACTGTCTGGATGCTAATTTCTATGTGACAGCCACTGGATGAGTGGGTGGGAGGACGAGGCCATTTTCTCTGAGCCCACCCAGCGTTCTTGTGTAGCCAGAGCCCCTCATCTACCACCCTAGTCCATCCAACTCCCAATTCCCAGGAAGGAGCGGTTCCTAAGCTCTGCTGTCACCTGATTTGGCCACAACTGGTCCACCTCATCTGCACTTTGTGCACATCCTCATCACTGTCCACATTCCTGTCAATGTCTGGTTTAAGGTGCAAGTGGATCCCAAGAGGCAACAGGTCAGAAGGAAAGAACAAAACCACATAGCCTTTGTGGAAAAAGAAGCACTGAGAAAAACCTGCCTTTGCTCCCTTTGCTTTCTAATAAAAGATCATACTTGGCTGAGTGCAGTGGCTCACGCATGTAATCCTAGTACTCTGGGAGGCTGAGACAGGAGTTTGAAATCAGCCTGAGCAAGAGCAAGACCCTGTCTCTACAAAAAATAGAAAAAATTAGCTGGGCATAATGGCACACGCTTGTATTCCCAGCCATTCAGGAGGCTGAGGCAGAAAAATTGCTTAAGCCCAGGAGTTTGAGGTTGCAGTTGAGCTGTGATGATGCCACCGTACTCTAGCCTAGGTGACAGAACAAGACACTGTCTCAAAAAAAAAGAACTGTCTCAAAAAATAAATAAAAGATCATACTCCTATACTCTTACTCTTTTTCTTTATTCAAGAACTATTTGTTGAGCATTTTCAATATGCCAGGCCCTGTGCCAGGTGTTAGGAATACAGTGAAACACAAAGTGGTACCTCCCTCACAGAGTGTTCAGTCTAGATGGAAAGGCATTAAACCAATTAATTATTTGCAACAATGCACAATGGTAATAAATATTAGTAAGCTAAAGATTGGGTTACTGTGAGAAAAAGCAATATAGGTATCCAACTCGGACTGGAGGGGACATCAGAGAAGGCCTTCCTAAGAAAGTGACATTTTAACCGAGACTTATGTAAGTAGAAGTTAGCCAGGCTAAAGAATGGGAAGCAAAAGACAAAGCCCTGGAGGTAGAGATTCACCTTGAATTATTGAGATACTGGGGATAAGACTATGGAAAATAGATTACAGTAAGCAATGGGAAAAAGACCCCAGGTGAAATTAGGGAGGCAGGCAGGGAGCAGACCAGGTAGGCTTTTCTAGACTATGAGAAAGGATTTGGATTTTTTTCAAGTACAGTGGAAAGTAACTTAAGTAACTCACATAACCCATTTGTTGTTGCTGTTGATCACGATCAGCTACTCACTCAAAGTGGCTTGTTGGGGAAAGCCAACATGGAAGCAGGAAGACCCACTAGGAGGTAACTGCAGTAATCCAGGTAGGCTGGGGTAGCGGCAGTAGAGACGGAGACAGGCAGATCAATATGATGATGTGTCTTGGAGGTAGAAAAAAATAAGTCAAGGACTGACTGGATGCAGGAGGATAAAAGACAAAGATGACTCCGAGGTTTTTGGTTTGAGCAATTGGGTGAATGGTGAGGAGAGGAAATCTGTAGAAGCAGCAGGTTTGAGCAATTCTGTGTTTTGAATCTGAGACAATCAGGATGGTTATGTCAAGTAGATAGTTGTTTAGAAGAGAAGCCTGGGTTGAAGATGTAAATACATTTGAGAGTCATAAGTATATTTATAGTATATAATATCATGCTCTATGTAGGACATAGAAAGATATTCACAATATGCTGGGTGTGGTGGCTCACACCTATGATCCCAGGGACTCAGGAAGCTGAATTGCTTGAGGCCAGAAGTTCAAGATCAGCCTGGGCAACACAGCAAGACCCCATATAAAAAATTAATTAGCCAGGTGTGGTGGTACGCACCTATAATCACAACTATTTGGGAGGCTGAGGTGGGAGGATCACTTGAGCCCAGGAATTGAGGCTGCAGTGAGCTATGAGCCACTGCACTCCAGCCTGGGTGACAGAGGGAGACCCCAACTCTGAAAAAAAAAAATTACAATACATTTTTGAGGGTTAAAAAAACCAGTAGCAGGCCGGGCACGGTGGCTCACGCCTGTAGTCCTAGCACTCTGGGAGGCCGAGGCAGGCGGATTGCTCAAGGTCAGGAGTTCGAAGCCAGCCTGAGCAAGAGCGAGACCCCGTCTCTACCATAAATAGAAAGAGATTAATTGGCCAACTAAATATATAGAGAAAAAATTGGCCAGGCATGGTGGCTCATGCCTGTAGTCCCAGCTACTCGGGAAGCTGAGGCAGAAGGATCACTTCAGCCCAGGAGTTTGAGGTTGCTGTGAGCTGGGCTGACGCCACGGCACTCTAGTCTGCGCAACAAAGTGAGACTCTGTCTCAAAAAAAAAAAAAAAAAAAACCAGTAGCAGAACAGTGTGCTCAATATGATTCCAAATGTGACAGAAATTATGTTCATATAAGCATAGCAAAGGTCTTGAAGAATATGGATAACAAACAGCAATGGCCATCTTTGAGGACTAGGTGGGCAAGAGAGAAAAGGGATTATTTATAGCCTCTGTACAGTTTTTTGTGTTTTTTTTTTTTGAGACAGAGTCTCACTCTGTTGCCCGGGCTACAGTGCCATGGTGTCAGCATAGCTCACAGCAACCTCAAATTCCTGGGCTCAAGCAATCCTTCTGCCTCAGCCTCCCGAGTAGCTGGGACTACAGGCATATACCACCATGCCTGGCTAATTTTTTCTACATATTTTTAGTTGGCCAATTAATTTCTATTTTTAGTAGAGACAAGGTCTTGCTCTTGCTTAGGCTATTTTCGAACTCCTGACCTTGAGCAATACGCCCACCTCGGCCTCTCAGAGTGCTAGGATTACAGGCGTGAGCCACCGCACCTGGCCCAGTTTTTTTTTTTTTTTTAACAAGAAATTACCTTTTACAATTTTTTTGAGACAGAGTCTCTGTTGCCTGGGCTAGAGTGTCATGGTGTCAGCCTAGCTCACAGCAACCTCAAAATTCTGGGCTCAAGCAATCCTACTGCCTCAGTCTCCTGAGTAGCTGGGACTACAGGCATGCGCCACCATGCCTGGCTAAGTTTTTCCACATATTTTTAGTTGGCCATTTAATTTCTTTCTGTTTATAGTAGAGATGGGGTCTCGCTCTTGCTCAGGCTGGTCTCAAATTCCTGAGCTCAAACAATCCGCCTGCCTCGGCCTCCCAGAGTGCTAGGATTATAGGTGTGAACCGCCACACCTGGCCACTTTTTACAATTTTTAAATAAGGAAAGCTATCCATGAGCCCATTTGGTAGCTTGATACTACTAATTAGCAGACTGTCAGCTACATGCTTCCTGTGTCTTTCCCTGAACAAATTCCCGCCACTAAGAGGCACCTAACCTCAGGGTACTTGGGCTTTGATGGTTTACCTACCTGGGCAAACATACACAGAAGACCACCATCTGCTAATTCTCAGGAGTCAGGCATGAATAGGACACAATCCCTGCACTTGAGGGGCTTTTCAACTATTGGGTTTTCAACTGACTTACTAAACAAAAGTGATTGTGGGATGAGCAGAGGATCTTGGAGCCAAGAAATTAATTCTGCAGGGACAACTCTGGAAGGCTTCACAAAAAGGGTGACAATCCATTCTTTCAATAAACATTGATTCAGAGATTACCACCAGATAAAGTCACCAGCTTCATGGAAATGATATTCTAGTTCATATTTCAGAAAGAATACAAATTATTTAGAATTAATAAGGAATTTATGAGACAGAACTGGAAAGATGGCCAGTGTGGTGATTCATGCTTGTAATTCCAGCGCTTTGGGAAGCTGAGAAGGGAGGATTGCTTGAGGCCTGGAGTTTGTGTCTAGCCTGGGCCACATGGCCAGACACTGTCTCTACATAGTCCCAACTACTAGGGGGGCTGAGGCAGGAGGAGCCGAGGAGTTTGAGGTTACAGTGAGCTATGATTGGGCCACTGCACTCCAGCCTGGGCAACAAAGCAAGACCCTGTCTCAAGACAAACAAAACAAAACAGGAAAGAAGAAAATTCCAGGCACAGGGAACCAAGGGCTGGAGGGAGATGCTAAAATTCATAGGAGCTATACGACTACCGGAATACTGCTCAGAGGAGGGGCTGGAGGTGGTCAGCCAAGGGTAGACGAAAGCCAAGGAAGTTGGGAATCATGTTGTAAAAGGCTTTGAGTAGCTTGTGAAGGGAGTTTAGATTTGTCCTGACAGCAATTTAGAGGTATTAAATTAATCATTAATCAGGAAAGTCATTTTGTAGACTTTCTTAAGAACACACGGTGGAGGATATACAGAGCAGACACTTGGAAACCAGTTAGAAAGGTTTTACATGAATCCAAGAAAGAACAGAAGGAACCTGAGATGAGGTTCCCTCTGAGTATTAAAAATGGAGGAAGACTCTAAACATCTCAGAGTTCAATGAATAAGACAACTTAAGCAGGGTGGATGTGGGGTTGAGTAAAAGGAACGTCAGGTGTGTCAAAGATAACGCACCCCAAACCTTAAGGCTTTAGCTTGGTGGTATCATTCACTGGGAGGATGAAAATAGGGGATGTCTTGAAGAGGAAGATGTTGAGTTCCATTTCACACTAGCAGAGTCAGATGGCAGCTGAATACTTGGTGGTGGAGAACTTTAGTGAGAAGTTTCACAAGCAAATTTGCAGAGGGATAAGGAGTTAGCAGAAGTTGAAGCAGATAGTGTACACTACTCTGAGAAGCACTGAAAACATGAGGGAAATGTATGCCTGGGCTGATCCAGGGTTGGGGTTTGACAGAATGAGAGGCCTTGGGAGGTCAAGTGAAATAGGGAGTTGCCTTGAGAGTGTAGCTGAAACACTGCTAGGATCCAGTGAGTAACATGAAGCCAAGAGGACCAGACCTAGACCAGTGCTTCTCAGACCTGAAGGAGCATCAGAATCCCCTTAAGGGCTCATTAAACCACAGACTTCCATGCCTCACCCCAGTTTCCGATTTAGTAGGTCTGGGGCCGAACCCAATAATTTGCGTAACTAACAAGCTCCCTGATGTTGATGCGTTGGGCAGGGGGCGGGAGGGAGGCACACTTTGAAAACCACAGGCAGAGAGCAAAGTATATGGCAGCAGGCAGATGTTGAATAATTTTCTAAGTGAAAGGATAAAAAGACGAGTCTTCTTCAGGAATGGAGGTCCCTCCACAGTTAAAGGCTAGATTGAAGGTAAGGCTGCATGGGAGGATGGAAAGTGGTAGTCAGAGTAGAACTTCAGAGTTCGGATTCACAGAAGGAGCAAAGTTCAGGAATGACCCTGCCAAGGGAATGATCGAGGAACTAAGGGAGGTCAAGGAACTAAGTGTTAGAAAGGTCACCAAAAGGAATCACATCTGGCAGAGTATAGTTGAGAGGGCAGCTCCAACAGGAAGTCAAGATCTTAAGGAGAGTCTGGCTACTCTCTGGGCCTAAATCCTGTAGAGTTGACTGTGTACAGACGCACAGACATGGTAGCCCGCCCAGGTTAGTGCACCAGAACTAGTAACAAAGTCTAAGGGAAGTTTGGGATTCTGGGGCTAGGCCCCAGACTTTCTGGGGGAGTCTTTATGGTGGCGATTACAGGCTGGGGACTTCAGCCTTGTGATGGAGCAATTCACCTTAGCCCCTAAGGTTTAGGAAAGCAGGACCAACAGGGAGACTTATGATTCTGGGAGAAGGGGCTTGCAAAGAATAAAAATTCCACTACAACTGCACTTTTATAGATCAAAAATGACGGCTAGCCCTCAGCAATGATGCTGCGCGCTTTATAGCAAACCCTTTACGGCTTTACAGGAGCCGCGGTGTTTCCCAACTGCCTGCCAGTACAGAGGAGCACCAGAGCTGGAGGTGCTGCCTCCACTACTCCACATCTGAGCAAACTTCCACAAAGTTCCTTTACCTCCGCCACCCCTCAGTTTTCCCGCTTGGAAAATGCCGGTAAGACACCACACAGCGTTACTGGGAGGATTCAGTGAGGTCATTAACGTAAAGCTCTGGACACAGCGCACACCTAGAAATACCAGTTACGATTTGTTGCGTTGTCTAATACGGGTCCTGGCCAATGCCGGAGACGTGCGTAGCCCGTGGCCCTCACTTGGCAGCTTTCCCGCGCATCTGCCTGGCTCTGCCGAGCCGCTTTACTCGCCTCACTGCATTTGGGACTGTCGCGGCCTCGGGACCGGCGGCGAGGGACGGATGTGCGCAGCCGCAAAAGGTTTGCAGTGTCGCCTGCCGGCCGCTGGGGGCCGCGGGAGCCGCTGGGTTAGTCCCGCCCCAAGGGGTCAGAGGTCAGGGGTCACAGGTGGCGAAAGATCGGCTGCTGGTGGCGGAGATACTCGGTCCTGGACCTATGACGCCGGCGCAGCGCTGTCCTCTGTGCCGCCAGACCTTCTTCTGTGGTCGCGGACACGTCTACAGCCGCAAGCACCAACGGCAGCTGAAGGCAGCTTTGGAGCGGCTCCTGCCCCAGGTGCGGACGCGAGGCTGGAGGGGGCCGGGGATGCGGGCCAGTGCAGGGCGGACCTGAGGGCATGTGATTTGCGGGTCCCCCTCGGGTTCCTACTTCACCACCCCCCGCAGGTGGAGGCCGCCCGCAAGGCCATCCGCGCCGCCCAGGTGGAGCGCTACGTGCCCGAGCACGAGCGATGCTGCTGGTGCCTGTGCTGCGGCTGCGAGGTGCGGAAACACCTGAGCCACGGAAACCTGACGGTGCTGCACGGAGGGCTGCTGGAGCATCTGGCCAGGTGATAGCCGAGCTGAGGGCCTCCTCCAGCACAGACGCATACACGAGCGGGAGAAGGGTTTAGGGTGGGTGAAAGGAAGGACGCTTTGTGATTGGATCAGGATGGATGGGTTGAGTCACAGGCATTGCCAACCTTGAGGGGGTAGGGGTCTTATGGCTGCCATGGTCCCAGTGGTGCTGCTGGTGGTCTAGCTGCGAGAGCCAGCTTGGTCACCGCCCATCACCTCCCCTCAGATTCTCACAATTTTATTGGAAGAAGGGAGGAGACTGGAGATCTTGAAAAGACTGGTAACTGTGTTCCTCTCTCAGCCTTGCCCTAGGCAGAAACCCAGATCTGTTTGCATTACTTATCTCATGAATGCTTAGATATCTGAGTAATACTTTAAAATCTATTATTGAGCTTATTCATTCTCTCCATTCTCAGCCCAGAGCACAAGAAAGCAACTAACAAATTCTGGTGGGAGAACAAGGCTGAGGTCCAAATGAAAGAGAAGTTTCTGATCTCCCCCCAGGCGTATGCACGGTAAGTCACTGGTCATGAAAGATGAAGTAGCAGAGTGAATTCTCTGTATCTTTGTCAGGTATGGGAGCTTCCTCTATTTTTGGAAAATTCAGTAGGGACTTTGTTAGTACTACTCTCTTCACAGAACTTAGTATTCTAGGCACTATATTGGGCACAAAAGAAGTGTGACAGAGTTCTTGGGATTTATAATCTAGTTGGGGGATGGAATTTAGCAAAGAGAGAATGGTATATAGTAAAAGTTGACTATAATCAAGTACATAAATGTGAGGCACAGAGAATACTGAAATGCTTTAGGAATAGAAGAGGTTGTTTATGGTGTTCAAGAAACTGGTGCTCACCCAATACCCATTTTTTGTAGTTTTAGACTCTATTTTAACTGCACTCTGGAGCCTGAGAAACTGAAGTGCAGAAAGCTGGTATGAAGGGAGTATGAAGGGAGTGTGAGCCCTGAACTGCTCAGGAAGAGAGCACAGGCAGCCTCACTATGCCACTTTTAATTGAGACCGTACTAAGATTATGGGCTGTGGAACCCAAGAGGATCTCAGAGCCAATGTCACAGAAAAACTCACCATATCATTCCTACCTACTCAGTGTGGAGAATAATGAGGGAACAGTAAGAAATGCCTAAATTCTACTACCTTCAAATCTGTGGTTCAGACTGGGAGGAAACAGGAAACTGAGGACAAAAAGCAGCTACTCCTCACACCCTGACCCAGATCCATATGGCTTTTGGTGGGTAAATAAAGGATAATTAAACAGAAAGTTATAATTAAGAATTATGAGGGTAGACTCTTTGAACTTATGGAGTGATTGCCAAGATATTTTAAGTGGAAAAGCAAGGTATAAAAGAACATATGTTACCTTTTCCATAAGAAAGAAAATAAGAAAAAAATACACACACACATAATTGACCCTTGAACAAGGGGGTTGTGACCCCCCGCAGAGTTGAAAATCTGTATATGACTCCCCAAAACCTTACTGAAAGCCTTACCAATAACATAGTCAATTAACACATATTTTATATTACAATAAAGTAAGCTAGAGAAAAGAAAGTGTTATTAAGAAAATCTGGGCCGGGCGCAGTGGCTCACGCCTGTAATCCTAGCACTCTGGGAGGCCGAGGCAGGCGGATCGCTCAAGGTCAGCAGTTCAAAACCAGCCTGAGCAAGAGCGAGACCCCCGTCTCTACTATAAATAGAAAGAAATTAATTGGCCAACTAAAGATATATAGAGAAAAAATTAGCCGGGCATGGTGGCACATGCCTGTAGTCCTAGCTACTCGGGAGGCTGAGGCAGTAGGATTGCTTGAACCCAGGAGTCTGAGGTTGCTGTGAGCTAGGCTGATGCCATAGCACTCTAGCCCGGGTAACAGAGTGAGACTCTGTCTCAAAAAAAAAAAGAAAAGAAAAGAAAATCTGGCCAGGCGAGGTGACTCATGCCTGTAATCCTAGCACTCTGGGAGACCAAGGCAGGTGGATTGCTCAAGGTCAGGAGTTCGAAACCAGCCTGAGCAAGAGCAAGACCCTGTCTCTACTAACAATAGAAAGAAATTAATTGGCCAACTAAAAATATATAGAAAAAAATTAGCTGGGCATGGTGGCGCATGCCTGTAGTCCCAGCTACTCGGGAGGCTGAGACAGAAGGATAGCTTGAGCCCAGGAGTTTGAGGTTGCTGTGAGCTGGGCTGATGCCATGGCACTCTAGCCTGGGCAATAGTAAAACTCCGTCTTAAAAAGAAAAAAGAAAATCTTTGGGACTGCAAACTAGTACAACCTTGTGGAAAGCAATATGGAGATACCTCAAGAACTACAAGTAGTAGAACTACCATTTGATCTAGCAATCTCATTACTGGGCAGCTACCCAAAGGAACAAAAGACATTCTATAAAAAAGACACCTGCACAAGAATGTTTATAGCAGCACAATTCACAATTGCAAAGATATAGAAACAACCCAAGTGCCCATCAATACATGAGTGGATGTATAAAATGTGGTATAAAATGTGGTATATGTATACCATGGAGTACTACTACTCAGCCATAAAAAACAATGTTGATCTAGCACCTCTTATGTTATCCTGGATAGCTGGAGCACATTCTACTAAGTGAAGTATCATAAGAATGGAAAAACAAGCACCACATGTACTCACCATCAAATCAGTATTAACTGACTTAACTGACCAACACTTAAGTGCACATATAGTAGTAACATGCATCGGGTGTTGGGCAGGTGGAAAGGGGGGAGCAGGGGTAGGTATATAACCACCTAATAGGTATGGTGCACACCCATCTGGGGGATGGACACGCTCTGAAGCTCTGACTCAGGTGGGGCAAAGGCAATATATGTAACCTAAACATCTGTACGCCTGTAAATATGCTGAAATTAAAAAAAAAATCTTAAGGAAGCTGGGCATGGTGGCATGTGCTTGTAGTTCCAGCTACTTAGGAGGCTTAAGCAGGTGGGAAGATTGCTTGATGCTTGAGCCAAGGAGTTTAAGCCTTGAGCGATGATTGCCCCACTGCACTCTAGCATAGGTGACACAGCAAGACCCCGTCTCTGAAAAAAAGAAGAAAAGAAAAAGAAAAAAAATCATAAGGAAGGAAAAATGTATTTACTATTCATTAAGTGGAAGTGGCTTATCATAAAGGTCTTCACCATCATCATCACATTGGGTAGGTCTGAAGGGGAGGAGGAAGAAGGGGAGTTGGTCTTGCTATCTCAGGAGTGGCAGAGTTGGAAGAGGTAGAGAAAGTAGAAGAGGAGGCAGACATACTCAGTGTAACTTTGCAGAAGTACATTGTAATTTCTGTCTTGTGTTTGGTTTCTCTCTTTTTTTTTTTCCTTAAAGACACAGTCTTGCTCTGTCCACCCGGGTAGAGTGCAGTGGCATCATCGTAGCTCACTGAAGCCCCAAACTCCTGGGCTCAAGTGATCCTCCTGCCTCAGCTTCCTGAGTAGCAGGGACTAAAGGCGCACGCCACCACACCTGGCTCATTTTTTCTATTTTTAGTAGAGACAGGGTCTCATTCTTGCTCAGGTTGTTCTTGAACTCCTGAGCTCAAGGGATCCTATCCCTTTGGCCTCCCAGAGTGCTAGGATTACAGGTGTGAGCCACCATGCCTGGCCTCTTAATGATTTTCTTTTTTTTTCTGAGACAGAGTCTCACTGTGTTGCCTGAGCTAGAGTGCCGTGGCATCAGCCTGGCTCACAGCAACCTCAAACTCCTGGGCTCAAGCGATCCTTCTGCCTCAGCCTCCCGAGTAGCTGGGACTACAGGCATGCGCCACCATGCCCGGCTAATTTTTTCTATATATATTTA
>CAUYRT010038257.1:0-27630 GCA_963574885.1 Lepilemur ruficaudatus
TTAGTAGAGACGGGGTCTCGCTCTTGCTCAGGCTGGTTTCGAACTCCTGACCTTGAGGAATCCGCCTGCCTCGGCCTCCCAGAGTGCTAGGATTACAGGCGTGAGCCACCGCGCCCGGCCAGGAATCATTTTTGATTTTACGTGGTTCAAGAGGAAAAAATGCCAAACTTCTTTCTTAAACATTTTATTTTATAATGTAAAATCAGTTAATCTTTAAAACATGTAATAAGAGACATTTTCAGACAAGTAGCATTAATCTATATTTGTCCTTCCAACTACATTCCTTGTATAGATTATTTACTATTTATAAACTAAAATCAAAATTATTATAGAGATGTCTAAGATAATATAAAAAGTCAGTATTTAAAAAGGTTCTACGTTAGACTATGTTAAACACTAGAATATTGCTTTAGAGAGTTGAATAAATTTGAAGTCTTTTTTTGCCATCACATATAATTGCTAGTATGTATCAAATCTCAATTATGCTTTTTACTCAGGATAAGAAGCTCTTTCAATTCATTTAACAAATCTGTGTTATAATTAACTCTAAGAAAGGTAAAGCCTTTAACCAGCATCTCAATAACTGGTTTGACAGATTGACGGTAATAGTCTTTAACCTTTGCCTCAAGGCTACTGTATTGTTTAATACTATAATTTGTTAGACATACCACCAAGCTTTGAGTTGGGGATTTGATTCATTCACTTAATCTTGGTTTAGGAATTTGAATCATTGATTTAATCTTTCTGCTTTATTGTAAATTCAACGTATTTACTGAAGATAGAACCACAGTGAGAGGCATTCAAAAACTCAAAAGTTTCAGTGAGTCACTCTTTTCTGTTTAGTGACTTGTTTGC
Organism: Lepilemur ruficaudatus; assembly: GCA_963574885.1. Taxonomy (NCBI): domain Eukaryota; kingdom Metazoa; phylum Chordata; class Mammalia; order Primates; family Lepilemuridae; genus Lepilemur; species Lepilemur ruficaudatus. The sequence continues at coordinate 856 of CAUYRT010038257.1, forward strand.
TTATACTATCTATTATGCCAAATTGAAATAATTGTTTTAAATACTATCTAAAAATTGGCAAGATCCATCTGTTTAGATACTTAATAACTATTTAAAGCTTTGCAAACATATAAAATATTTCATGTGATAAAATTTAAATTTACTTGATTTATCATGCCTTAAATTTTGGATCTTCTCTGTAAAATGACATTGATACATTAAAATAGAAATCATTTCATGGACTATTTAAATTTAATTCCCTGGTAACTGTATGTGTATTCTAAGAACTGATAGGCTAAAAATACATGCCATATTTAATTAATATAACCTATCAATGATTTTACACAAATATGCATGCATTTTAAGATCTTAGTATTGTCGAAATGAGAGAAGAATTGATTTACATTTGTTACCTAGTGATACCCTAATTCCTTTCTTAGTAGTTTTTTAATAAGAAAATACTGACTTAGATTATTAAATGCATATATAAATTCAGTAATGTTATTCATCGTTAAGGACTAGAATAAACACTGGTGACTTCTTAGCACAAAATTGGTTTAATAAGTTTTATGATATTATATTTAATTAACTCCTAGATACCTAAATTTTTGCTCTACACAACTTTCAATATCATTTGTCATGGGAGAGCTTGAGAATGCAAGTTATTTTTAAGAAGCATAATTTCCAATTGTACAGCACTCAACTGAGGCTTTTTCATAAATGCACAGACATCTGAATACACAATGCATATACAATATACATTTCTTGCACACATGCCATGTTATAAGCATGTTATCAGATGTTAGAAATAAAAAGTAGACTTGATATGTGCAACAGTATAATTAATTTGCTAATCTTCACTGTTAGATAAAATCTTCAACAGTAGATGCATTCACTAGTGATCAACAATCCTTCTATTTGAATTAGTTTGAATGGATAATGTGAGTATGTTCTAGACTCAGTGGAATCTTAACAGAAAACACAGCTGCTCTAAAGTCTCAAGGGGGACAACTGAAACTAAAAAATCAATATGTCACCAGCAGGTTTGTTGTAATAGATGCTTAGCACAGCAGGTTTGTATAAACTAATGGCATACTATGCAAGGACAAGACAGTCATTAAGATTAAAGGACTGCACAGGCAGACTCACTGGCCTGGGGCAGATGATGCAAATATATAAATGCAATATTTTTAGGGTGGTACAGAGTTCATAGATGCTTGCACTGGGATATAGTATTGTATAAAGATTTTAAATGTAATAAATTTATATCTGCATAGCAACCACCTTGAATTGATTCATATATTAATATTTAAAACTCATATTATCAAAGAGCTATTAAATTTTTTACTTTAAATAATTGTATTTTTATATGAATTCTCCAATGTGTAGGTTTTTTTTAAGAAGGCAAAAATTATCCCTTACAAAATTTGCCTAGGGATCAAAGAGGGAAAAATGGGAAGAATAGCTATGTGCCAAATGTCTGAAAACATAAAAAGATATTATATTTATATTTCAGACATCGGGTAATCTGCTTCAGAAACAATACATGGAGAAAAATCCTGAGTGGCAAAACTGTTAAACCAGTTATCAAATTTAGCCCTAAGAATTATCTTCCCTGTTTCATTCTAAAGAGGAATGTCATCACAAAAATAATCTTACGAAAGCTTTCAGGTGAAATCCTTTCACAGAAAGAATGACTTCAATTCAATAGTGAAACATTTTGCTTGTACTTTGGTGGGAACCAAAGATTTCCTTAGAAAGTTTTTTTAAGGGCAACTAATCTGTATTTTTTTTGATACATGTGCTGGTCTTAATGTTTATTTTTCTCCACTTCTTCACACAGTTTTCCTCTATAGTCAACATATTATTACAACCTGGTTTTTGATTTGTCATCACGATCTTGTGACCTTTAAGCAGAAATTTATGGTGTACATCAAAGCATTAATAAACACATAAAGAAATTCTTCCACAAAGAAACATAGTCACTCTACTATTTCTGCTGAACATGTGGTTAGAGTTTATGTCTCGGTTACCTTGCACTAGCTTAGATGGAAAACAATGCCACTGTGTGTACGAGGCTGGACTGCTCATGTTCTCGCATCAACACTTTCCCTGCAAGGCTGGAGTTTTGCTCTGCCTGGCCTTTCCGTTTAGATTGATGGAAAATACTTTCTGCTTATCTTCACCATAGAATCATCCGTACAGAAGTCTGTAAAACACAGGTTTCATTCATTTACTCTCCCTATTGGAACATGGTAGTTAGTTTTTAAGTCAGATATTCTTACAGAATACTTCATGTCTGAAAAGTTAGACAATAGGGCCTCAAATATCTGTAACAATTAGAAAGAGACTAATTATGTAAAATTAAAAGTATTCTTTGGTGGCATCATGAAACTTTATCTTGATTCTTTCATTGACAGCCCGATGATTTTGGACTAATCTCAGTTGTCTTATCTGACAAATGTACAAATTCAAATGGATAATTCTAATCTAAAACATGTCATACTTTTAAAAGAACCAAGTTAATTGAATGCATGAAATTTTATTTATATGTCTGTATATAAAATCAGGAGTACATTTGTTATGCTTATAATTTTTTATGACTATAAAATAAGAATGACGTTATTAGATTAGAATTAAAATTCAAAAGTAATACTATTCAAAGGAAGAGTAGGTACTAGGTTAACGTATATGTTTTGCTGAAATAAAATTTCCGCTCACAAAGTGGTCATGACACTGACTTAAACCCTGGAGGTCAGAAAACCACCCCTTGGATTTATCACAGTGCCTCATACCTAGTTCCGACTCCGGAGAGATTTCTTGTGGGAAATAATGACTACTGAGTGAAAATGAAAGTTGAGTGATGATTCTTAGAGATTATGGTTTAATTAATGGTATGACTGCATTTTTTTGACATCTTGAGTCTTTTCCTCAAGATTTAAAGATGTGCTTTGATGCTAGGAAGGACTGCAGAGCAGTGAATCACTGTAGAGCTGCTTCTGAAGCATGCCTTAGGGCAAATTGTGAGCCTGTGTTTGTGTCCAGGGTGGGAGGAACAGCAAGAAGCACGAATGAGTCATAGGACAAAAACACAAAATGTCATTCTAAAGAGAGGGTGGTGACCTTATGTCTGAGTACGCAAAGACTGAATTGGGGAAGTAAGAGGCCTGTTCTTAAAGTTCATGTAACAAGGGCAAAGCCAAATTTTTCTTTTAGGAGGTTATGCCCTTGAATTATACAGTTACTTTTATTTGATAATTCAAATGAGCTACCTCTGATTCTGTTTGAAACTATCCCAGAGCAGGCAGAGTCCAAACGTAGACCTTCCTGGGCCTAGTCCTGCTCTTTGTGATTTGGAACAAGGGAGCCTGAGAAGGTGTTATGCATCTATCCTCTGAGATTCGGAGCAGAATCTAAATTCCACGTGTGATGTGCTGTGCTTAGTCGCAATCAACTTTTTCAGGCCCCTTGCCTCTAATTTTGGAAAGAGGTTGTTGACTTGTTAGAATTAACATTTGTTAATTTGTGAATTTTTTATTCATTGCTAACAAGAAACACATATAGGGCAGCTTGTGGCATATTAGCAAAAGCTTGAGAGAAAAATATAAAGAATTATAACAGTAAAACATGAAAGAAGACATTCAAACCAATTTACTTGCTGGAAGAGAGAACTCCTTGTTTCCTCAGTCTGGGGTATGTGCTAGAATCCTCATTCTTATCTTTAAGATGTATTTACGTTCATTCGTTCTGTTATATAAGTAAGTTTAAGTAAATTTCAGTTACTGGTAGGAGCCTCTTCTTCTTTAGGATCTTTCTATTTTTTAAAATTTTTTCATATGTGTCTATCTGTTTGTATGTGGAAACTGTCCAAATTAAACATTTATTTATGTGTAAAAGTTTTCCAGATAACTCTCCAAGAGTTCTATTGGATGTCTTTACTATATTATGGGACTTAGAAAAAAAGAAGAAAAGAGCAAAGAAAAAAAGAAAGAATATATCCAATTAAAACAAGAGAAGAACTCTTGAACCCAGCCATGCATATAAGAAAAATAAATTGTTTGAAGTGAGACATGAGGTAATCGGGACTCCTCAAGGGGAGAAGCCAATGCTAATCTGGCTCTAACATGCCTGTTGAGCTGAAACGTTTCATTGACGTTAGTGCTTAACAGATCACCAAATGTTCAAAGAATACTCACTATGCGTCAGGAGCTCTATTTAATGCCTTTTTCCTATGTGATTGTATTTTAGCAGATATGTAAATTATATGAGGCATAGTTGACAGTGTAAAATACCAGAAAAGAATGCGTTACTTAAAAATTCCAAAATGTATTTTGAGGTTTTACACAATGCTCTACAGTGATTCAAAGTTCTTGCTACAGTCTAGTCTCCATGAAAATAAAAACGCCAGAAGGTGTATTGCATTTCAGGCCAGAAAAGTACCTCCCGGGAAAATGACGACTGTATTGATAGACACGATTAACATATCTTGTTTTATTAGTTGAGATTACTTGAAATTATAGGGGTACCATTTTAGTGGTTTAATCCTGATAGTATTGAATCAGTAGTATTTTGGAAATGAGGTGTGGTAATCTGTATTATCGATTATAATGACTAAAGTCATCTGTGATTGTAGTTCTTTTATATATGGTCACAGTAAATTTATTAGTGCATGGATGGAGTTTACAAGAACACAGCCACTTCTTATGTGCCTAAATGCTTCTGTATCTGTTACAACTTTTCCATTACTAGAATATTTGTTTTATTTAAATATAATGAATTCCAAAATATTTATTACTAGGTTAAATCAGCAGAATTACGTTGAGTAATTTATTTCATAATTTTCCCAGTAAATGGTATTTGTATCATTTATTGGGAAATTAAATTGGGAATATAAATTCACTTATGGATAAGCCTCCTCACCCTTTTATGATACTCAGCAAACTTTCTCTGTTGCAACAAATTTTATGTGGCTTGACATTTTCCCCTCACACTGTCTTCATTTTAATATACTGACTGATTAGAGGTTTTAAGCCCTGCTAATGGGTTATCTCCATGAGGAACGATATGAATTTAATTCTCTAACCTTACTTCAACTCATTGCTGTTGCTGCTGTGAACCAATTGTAAATGCATTTAATTGTTCCCATGATTACTAAGACAAACATCACATGTAGGAGAGATTTGATTTTTCCATACTAAAAAAGATAAGCTCTGGGAGAATGTAGCATTCAGTTTCCTAATCAATTACACATGTACAAGCCCTCCAATGATGCCAAAAGTTGTTCCTTATTTCTTGTAAGCATTGCATAAAACTCAGAGTGTACTCAGAGGAAGTATCAATTCTATTAGTATTTTCTTGGAAGCTGGCACTGCTATATTAGTGGTAAAAAACTGACTTCAGCATACAGCACATTACAAAATTTCTTTATATCTTACATTTTATATCTTACAGGTTTCCTTATATCTTAAAGTTTTCAAATATAAAATGATACAAGAATATCTAAGAAACTATAGAACAATATTTGAGATTCATTTGGAAGACAATTGTGTTCATCTTATTGCCTTCTTAGATAAATGAATTGAAAAACTTAAGATGCTCTGTGTGTGTGTGTGTGTGTGTGTGTGTGTGTGTGTGTGTTCATCTTTCCCTAGGCAGCAATACAAATAACACTCAGGCATAAAGTTTTTTGGTTAAATAGCATTATCTATCAGAAACACCATTGTACATCCCAGCAACCAAATTAACTTCATTTGAAAAAAAAATTGTAATTTTGTAAGAATGGTTATTGTTGGATATTTATAAAGGGACTTCCTTCAAAAATATGATGAGGTATTTCTCACTGTAGTATGATTTGCTTTTGTATAAAGTTATTGTTTATAAGTGAAGATAAGAGTGAATTTTTTACTTGCATTCCCCCTACCAACTCCCCATCAAATACACTGAAGGGCACAGATCTTTTCAAAGATTTCTATAAATTATGCAACATATATTTCTAAGATAAACAACCACGATGATTTTTAAGCATGATGAATTACGACAGCGTCATTCAAATTCATTCATTCCTTTAACAAATACTTACTTAGCACTATGTGCCAGATACTCAGATAGGGACTCAGAATACATCACTGAACAAAATAAATACTCTTACCATAGTGGACCTTATATTCTTGTAGAAGTGGACAGATTAAAAAAATGGGTAATAAATAGGGCATTATTACCTATTTCACAGGGTAATAAATAAGTAAATTATTCAGTATCTTAGTGATAAGTACTATGGAAAAGAAAACATAGAGCAAGATGATGGTGTTTAGCAGGGACAGGGAAAGGCAGGCTGCAGTACTAAAATGGTAGTCATGGTTGGCCTCCTTGAGACAGTGAGGTTTGAGCAAAGACTTGAATGAGATGAGGGGCTTAACCAAGTGGCTATCTGTGGGAAGAACATTCCAGACAGAGGAAAGAGCCAGAGCAAAGGCCCTAAGGTGTGATGAAGAATTCCTAGCATGTTCTGGGAAGAAGGCCAACAGAATGAGTGAGAGAGAGAGTCGCAGGGGCTAAAGTCATAAAGGAATTGGGCTGAAGGGGAGTGGTGCGGATTTCATTGGGCCGATACCGTGATGGGCCCCCTACAAAGAAGAGAATTGGAAATTCTGTAAACTTCATAGAGAAGCCTTATAAAAGTTTCTTGGCTCGATGTCACCCTGAATTAGGTTTGGCCATGTGTCCAAACTAATTTTAAATACCACCTAACCTCTTTGTGGTTTTCCTCATGTTGTTCTTCCTCTGTGTTGGTGTTTTACACTATGAATTTAGCTCAAAGACTATATATATAAAAACAGGAGATTCCATAATATAAACCAAGGAAATGAGTAGCTAAATTCCATGAATAATTTAATTCACGTGAACGAGGGTTTCACAAAGTGTGATATGTGTTTGGAGTCTGTGCCCCTCCCTTCCCCAGTCTGCTGCAGCTTCTTGAGAGGGCAGCCAGGTGCCTGCAATCTCACTGCATCCATGTCTCTCTGCCTCTGGCCTGCTGGCTGCAAAGTCTCACATGCCCCTCTTCCTAAGGCTATTGGATTCCTTGTGCTCTGGAATTGTACATCCTTTGTCTCTGAAGGAACCTGGTTCCATCGCTATTGTCCCTCTCCTGTACCTCCAACAAATCCTGCTCAGGTGGCCATTTTCGTTAATACATGCTCAGATGTCTCCTATTGTTTAAAGAAATCCCTTCCTAGGTCCAGTTTTCTAGCAGTGCCTGTCTCTTATTCAGTAACAAGCTCTTCAGATGCATTGCTGTAGTTGCTGTTTGCAAGTCCTAAAACTCATTCGTTTTCAGACCTCTGCAGTTGGGGTTCTTCACCATTACCTCACTGAAGGGTCACCTGCCTCTTTATTGCTACATTAGGATACTTTTCACCTCTTCTCTGATTTGATCTCTTTGTAACATTAGGCATTATGGACCATTCTTCTCCTTGAAAATATTCTTTTCTTTAGCTTTAATGACAATATTTTCAATGCAGTTTTTTACCTCTATGGCAAATTCTTTCTATCCTTTTCCAATACTTCTTTTTGTGCCTTCTTAAACATCAGTGTCCCTAGTGTCATACTCCACATTCTGGGCAATCTCATCTCCTGCCAAGGCTTCCGGCACTGTCTTTCTGCTATGATCATCTCAGATACATCTCCAGTCCAAGTCTGTCCTGAATCCAATGTTTTTATATCCAACTGTGTACTGGACACCTAGTGAACATCCACAGGCCAGAGGCACCCTCAAATTCAAGTTGTCTCACTGGAACACCGCCCACTTCTTCTAACTCCTTTCTCGTCAGCCCTATAAACCCTATGTCCAAGCCAGGCACTTGGGCACCATTCTTGGTTCCCCTTACTCCCTCTTCCATACTGTTAATTACTTTGCTCTTTATAGCTTACAACATAAAACTTCCTAAATTACCTCATTGTCCCAATGGCAATTTCTGTGAAATTATTACTATATCCATTTTAATTCTATCAAGCTTGAAACAAATACAATAAATTTCATTATGGAAATAAAATTCATGTAAATGGAAGAAGCTCAAGTCATAAAATGTAATTAAATTTAAATGAAGAAGATAAATTTGAGACTTGTCATTACAAAACCCTAAAGGTGTGATTTAGGTTGAAAGAAGTAATTTCACCTCCAATGGGAATTTACGACATGGGATTAATTGGGAGGAGTTTGCCTTTTTCGGTCATATTTCTTCCAACTCTACTGCAATCTCACATATCATAAATTATCTCTTACATTTCAAAAATGATATTGAGAAAAACATTAAAATTATAAAATACTTTGTTACAATCAGTCTTCTTATCAATGCAAAACAAAAGACTAGACGGGGAAAATGTTTATATAATCATTAAAACTGTGTAAACACAGACTTCAATTTTAAGAATAGAGGAAAACACAGGGTAAATGTATTCCCTTTCATTCCATCTGTCAATTATAGACATACTTAAAGATAAATGTATTTAAAATACTGTTTGAAACATTAGTGGCTATTATCACCAAATGGCATGAAAACATTAAGATGAGATTAGATGAGGAAGTATATGTTAATTAAAATCATACCTTAGATTAATCTTTACAGGATTAAGATAAATCAGTCTAAACAAAAGTGTTTCTGCTGAAGCTAGAAAGCTTCACATTACAAAGAGCTTGGCAGCTGAAGAATGAGACAAAACATTCCAAATTTGAAGAATTCAGTAGGCTTGACTAACAAGTGTCATATCTTGGAATAAATAATAAATTAGGACACTGCTTAAAAATATGCAGTTGTCACTGTAACAGTTTGTAGTATAATTAAGAGTGATGTATATATGTTTCCTGTGATATTGTACTTTAATGTTTGTAACTATATATTATTGATATACACTCATAATCTTGGTATGATCTTGCTATGATCTTTTCCCAAGATAACTCTGATTGCTTCAGACTTTACAAGGTTGGCTCAGAAGCAAACTGCAGAATGTCAGAAAAGTAATCTCCACCACTTATAGTTAACTAGTGACCATCTAACATGACAGATGGTGCCCTGCCTGTCTTCAGCAGCTTGTGGGACAAAACTGCATGTCAACACCACTGGGATGTAATTGTTGCAATCTCTTGGGTCCGGTTTGGTGTGACCCTGAAAGCAATTCCCCAGGAACTGCTGGGAGCGGTACAATGAAGGAAAGAGCAAAGAAACCAGAGGTTGTTGAGACCAGTGGCATTTTCATTTTCCCAAGTGTTTTCACACTGTTTAAGTATTTCGTATGTGACAAATCAAATGGACAAAAAAACTGAAAAATTTTGTGGGACTTTCAGTGTGGCCTAATTTAAATATTATCAAAGGGCTTTGTATTGCAGAAGCAGCTATTCAATGATAGACAGCAATATCATATTTTAATTATTTGCTAAATAATTTAGTAATATTCTTTTATATTTTAGTATATAAATTATAAATTTTCACTAAAGTTTGTTTAATATTTAAAAGAACACTATAAATTAGATATTGTTATTAGTTACAATTTACAGAGGGAGGTGAATGAGTCACAGAGGGGGTTAGATATGACACAAAACAAGTGGTAGGTCCAGGGCCCGGCCACTCCCTCTGGCTCCGGAGTCCCTGTTCTTAATCATTTTAGTTCTCCCTGTGCTACCTTATGTGTGTCTTTCAAATGCTCAGCCCACGTGGGTAGCATGGCAACACCAATAAATGTTATGGAGCTTGATGCTAAAACCAGATAATGTAAGAAAGTCTAAAATTCTAAAGTTATTAACAATAGATTATTAGAAAAATTATTAACACAGTAGTTCTTTTTTATCCACAGAGATGTGTTCCAAAGAACCCCAGTGGATGCCTGAAATCACAGATAGTACCGAACTTGATTGCTGTCATTTGGAACGCATTTCTGTTCATTTCTTCTACCCGCAAATTTAATGTCTTTTCCATATTAACTAAGCATTTATCACGTACTGTGGTCCTAACTTTTTCCGTTTGAGGTACAACAGCAAAACTAGCACAAATTTCTTTTTCCTTCCTCACAATTGAAGATTCATTCTTACTTTAGATCTCAGCAAACATTTTTTTTTAAGTCAAGGACTTTCAACTTTTCACTTAAAGGAAGCACTTTACAGCTTCTCTTTGGTATATGTCAATTGTCAGCATCACCAGTCTTGTGTTTTGGGGGCCATTGTTAAGTAAAATAAGAGTTGCTGGAACACAGGCGCTGCAATACCTACACAGTCATCTGGTAACAGAGACGGCCACTAAGTGACTAAGGGGTGAGTATTCAATACACTGGACAAAGGGATGATTCCCAGCAGATGGAGTGGGATGAGATTTTATCGTGCTACTCAGAGTGGCACAAACCTTAAAACTTAGGAATTGTTGATTTCTGGAATTGTCCATTTAGTATTTTCGCACTGTGGTTGACTAAGCGAAACTGAAACCATGGAAAGCAAAACTGTGTATAAGGGGGACTAATGCACATTAATTGATTTATCACAATTTTCTCCCCAGAATGATATCTTTAAGTAATACACATGCTGAAGGTGTGGAAAATATTCTTATTACTAAAAAGCTAATATCACAAAATAAGGTATGCTTCCAGATGCTCTTTAGTGGGGAGGATGTTGTGCAAATTTCACAAAATCTTTCCTGATTTTGAATAATGTAGACATAATTATTTCTTTCGTATGTGGCGATGAGCATTGAACAGCCATGCGGCTGCTGATAGCTAGTATTTATCACATAGTCGCACAGTTAACAAGAACTAAGTAGTTAGAATGTATTATTTCATTTAATCTTCACAACAACCCACGAGGGAGGTACTATTTATTTTAACTCCATATCACAGATGAAGAAACTAACAGGGGGAGAGAGAGAGAGAGAGAAGTTAAATAACTTGCTATGGCCTTTTAAATAATACACAGAACAAGGTAGTACCTTAGTTGTAAAAATAATTGCTCATAATATGGATATAATTGTGATAATTTCTCAAAATTCTGCCTATCCTGATCAATTAACCAATAAGCAAGGGTTTCTGAAAGTCAAGACAGTGTGAGAAAAGCACCCAAGGGGTTGTAAATGCTGTAAACACCACTGCTAATTGTTGTGATTTTGTTGTGGTTGCTGTTGGGGTTGTTAAGAGCAGTTTAGTCCTCGGAGATAAAAGCAGTAGGGTTCAGGCCCTCCAGGAATTTATAGTCTAATTGACGAGGTTACTCTTAAGGGAAAAAGCTCTACTATACATTCTTCACATAAACCAGAGTACAGTAAATGCCTGAGACAGGGAGCACCTGTGATCGAGGGACCCCTCACCCCGTTATCTCCACTCTGAGGGAGGGGCTTTGAGGTGATCTGGAAGGAGGAAAGGTAAGGGAAGGTGTCAGTAGGAGGAAGAGCTTTCAACATGGGAAAGGCAGGATCCTTTATGCTGCTTGTTTTTTATGCCTGGAGTTGGTCTGGGTCGTTCTCCTTATTCAACCGCATCTCAGCTTTTACTTCCTCAGAGTCATACTCCCTGACACCTCATCCTAACTGAAGTTACTACTCTAGCTCTTTTCCTTTCCTTCTCTTCCACCAGTGGTTCTCAAAGTGTGCTCTTGGGACCCTTGAAGGCCCCTGAGGTCCTTTCGGGGAATTCACAGGGTAAAACTAGTTTCATGACAATAGTCAGGTGTAGCTTCCTTTTTTACCCTCTCATTCTGTCATGAATGTATGGTGGAGTTTTCCAGAAGCTACATGACAGGTGATATTGTGACAGACTGAATCCAGAAGCAGTATGAGGATTCAGTTGTCTTTTATAAAACCATACATTAAAGAGATTCGAAAAAATATAAAACACTTCTCAATCACTATTTGTTTTAAAAATAGTTATTTTCATAAAATGATATTGTATATGTTAATATATTATGAATTTTATGATTATTTTGAATAAATTAAGAAATATTTAAACTTTTTTCAGTTTCCACCTCTGCTGTGAGAGATATCAATGAAATATAGCCCCCAAAAACGTTCTTTGAGGTACCCAGTAATTTTTAAGAGTGCAAAGGAGTCTTGAGACCAAAAATTTTGAACACTGTTCATTTTTCTTCTTTTTCCCCCATATCTTTACCAATTCTTCAACCCACTCCCCTCTTGACTTTTTTAGTGGGTAGAAGGTTTTGAAACCTTTTTGTATTTCTTAAAACTATAAATACATACGTGCTAATGAATGAGGTCACATCAATTTAACTGGAACACTGACAGAAAACACAATTTAGCTCGTTACTAAAGCATGACAAATTTACAGCCAGAAACTCTTGTTGACTTTTATAGCAGAACATAAATTAAAGGTGGCCAAATCTTGTTCAGAGAGCCAACATTAAAGTCGGAACTCACTCGGGCAAAGGTACACATGTTCCCTCAAGGCAAGCCCTTAATATAAAGCAAAAAGATATGATATCTGTGGGGTGATTTGAAAGGCTCCAGGGGAGTTTCTTTCTCCCTTCCATCCAGTGGGCACAAGTATTTATACTCTGCTGTTAGAGGGACTTTCTTTAAAGTGTCTCTTTCTGCTGTGTTCTTTTAAAATACAGATTTCATAGCAGAGCATTAAGAATTTGGGCTTTGGTGCCAAACTCATGTGCTTAATTTTGGCTTCATGTTATATTAACTGCAAGATCTTGAGCAACTGATTGATTGGCTCTCTGCTTTAGTTGAAGCATTTGTAAAATAGAGATTCCTACAGAGTTGTTGTGAGAATTAAATAACACATGTAAAAATATTTAATACAGTCCCTGATACATGACAGGCCTGTCAGTATTAGTGTCTGTCATGATGGCATTGATGGCATGGTAGGTAGCATAGAAGGCTGGATGTCAACATGGCCTACCTTTGCAACTAAATGGCCATGAGACCCTGATTAAGTCATGCAGTATGGCTAAGCTCTGATGTCCTTATCTGAAATTAGAGAAAGAAACGTCTGGCTTCAGTTCAGTTGGAAAGGAGGAAATTTATTTAACAACAGACATGCTGAGTGAGAGGAATAAATAAGACTTACGAGAAAGTTAATACGGTCCTTGGTCCCAGGCACTTTATCATCTAATGGGGAAAGAACCAATAGAGCACAGATTCTTCAGGCTGCTCTTATGGAGGCATTGACAAGGTGCTATCATGTCATGGAGGAAAAAATGATGATTTTGATGGGTGGCATCAGATAGGGCACCGAGAGAGAGGAACTTTCCAGATGGACTTTGGATGCATTAGAAGGGTATTGTCATGCTACTCAGGTAGGGCAAGATAAGTCCAGGTAGTGGAAAGAAGGCACTGATTAAACCTGTTTGTTTGCATAGTGACCAGGAGTGCTCAGTTCTTAGTTCACAGTAAGAAGCGGTGTGATAGAAACAGAAGATGGGAGAAAAAGTGCAGACAGAGCATGGAGAATACTTGACTCTACAAATTATAGGCTGGGATTTTACTCTGAAAAAGAGAGAGAAAGAGACCTTTAAAAATTTTGAACATGAGGATTTTTGATCATCTGTTTTATGAGAAAATTAACTCTGATAACAAGGCAAAGGAAGAATTGGTGAGAAGAAGAAAAAATAACATCAGAAAAATTAGCCAGGCACGAGAAGTTCCTGAAGTTGGAGTTAGAGACAGGGTGATTCCAGGATTAGGACCCATGGGACACCAGGCCTGTTTCAGTTTAAAAAAATGAAGGAGTAAGTGTCAAGGATGACACTGAGGTGCGAATCCCAGAAACTGGGAAGATGCTGTTAAATGACAGTGCTCTCAGCAGAGGGAGACACTGTTTAGGAAAGAAAGTAATATGTCTAACAATTTTATAATTTTGAATACTGACAGGAGGAACCATATTAATCAAAAGCGTATTTGAGGTGCTCATGGCTCTCCTGATTCGCTTTCCTCCCGTCATAGTGCTCGTGATGGAGGCCATTGATAAAAATGAATTCTTTTCCTTTGAACACTGAAGGGCTCTGCTGTGGGGTCTGGTCTGGAAAGGTGAAGAAGAATGTAGGAAATGGAAATGCGGCTATGGAGAAAAACATCACCTAATACACATTTTTACTCCTGTGAGAGTTTTCATGGGCTATCAATGTTAAAAGGAACACAGAATTTGTGTTTTCAACATTGAAGAACTGATCTATGAACAAGTAGGTTTATATGTCAGGCAATCTAGGCCTGTCTTGTAATGAGATGCTAATTTTCTTTGCTGCTAGCAAATTCACTTTCATTAACATTCTGCTAGCTAATTACAGTTAATTATAAATATTAAATTCATATGTGATTGCTTACAACATTGCCAAATCTGTGTATGTGGAAGAGAAGGAGGGAGATATTCTAGTTCATTCCTCCAAGTGACTAAAAATTGTACTGAGTTGGAACACCAAGATTTTATATAAAAATATACTTTTGATAAATCTCCACTATCCTCTTTGTAGTTAAAATTGTAGTTACCGATAATTTATTTCATTAAACTATGCAAGGTATATTATTCTCTTAAATATCCATTTAATTTATGTTTTAGGAATTGTAAATAATCTTTCCTAATGTATCTACTTTTAAATATGCATTTTATTGTTATAATACAGCTTTTGCTTTGACAAGAAAAGCTTGTTATGCATTTACTATGGGCAATTCCTAATTTACAGATGAATTATTTTTAAAAATGTTGTTGGTTGTTTTCCCTAGTTCCTTTTATGACACCTTGGTATATCCACAATTGCAGGCTATATAACCACATAGTCATCAGCTGTAGATTCCCGCAATCTACTACTTCTAGAATTTCTCCAGGCTGCAATCACCTCACAGCCCCTTTGCCCTGTACAACAAATTTTGATATAGCTAGGCACAGTGGCTCATGCCTATAATCCCAGAGATTCAGGAGAATGAAGTGAGAGGATCACTTGAGGCCAGGAGTTCAAGACTAGCCTGGACAGCATAGTGAGACCCCATCTCTAAGAAAATATAAAAAAAAATTAGTCATAGTGGTGGGTACCTGCATTCCAGCTACTTGGAGGCTGAGGTAGGAGGATTGCTTGAGCCCAGGAGTTTGAGGCTGCAGTGAGCTATGATGTCACCATTGCACTCAGCTTGAGTGATAGAGCGAGACTTCATCTCTTAAAAACATTTTTGGATATAAATTTTATGAATAGTCTTTGCTTCCAGAGAAAGTAAAGTATATGGTCATCAGCTGGTTACAGACATTTGGTTAATGGACATATTAATAATCAAAGTTCTACTTTAAAATATAAAGAAGGGAACTGGGAGAAAAGTAATACATTCTGTTCTTGGTGCTGTCTCAAATCTGCCATTTCTTTTGTCTTCATTGGGAGAGAGAACTGTACCATCCTCTATTTCAGAAGTCACAAATTGCTGCTTACAGGACAGATGGGCCCACAGACATGTGTAGCTTGACCTACGCGGTATTAAAGACAATGAATTAGTTGTCAATATTTTGAAATTACAAGATTTCCTAATAAAAAACAAATGATAATTTCTCTTAAAAATTGGAAAAATCTGGCAACTTCCAGACTATCATTTTCTTGACAATGAGACCAAGACTCAGTTCTAATTTATCATCAATTTATAGTATCTTCTGGCTTGCTTGACTCATTGGCATTACATAGTTTGTCTCTAAAGGTATTGAGTGCTTCCCTCTCATACCTTTTTCCAGCAGGGATGGCTAATGTGTGTGTGTGTGTGTGTGTGTGTGTGTGTGTGTGTGTGTGTGTGTGTGATATATACATATGGATATATTAATATAAGGAAATGATACATTTGCTCCCAGCATTATAATACTACTCTGTACCCTCATTTCCTCCCTGTATTCAACATTATGACATGTCTCCTGCCTGTATTAGCAATTCCCAAAATTTCACAAAGCACCTAGGACAATAGACAAGGAAACATGGGGAGGTCAGTGAGTGGACTCAGTGCTGTATAAAAATGTGAGGATAGAGTTAACTTTACAACATCATTATTAGTGATTTCCCTACTGTAATATTTTGAAATATTGGAACCTTGTTCAGTATGTGGATTGGAATAATAAGAAATTTGTTTTTATGTGTATTGCAACATAGATTATTTTCTGTTTGTATTAAAAGGTATATTTTGATGATTTTAAAGTATTTTCCTGTAACCATTAATCAGAAAATATTCTTATTAATTTCCATAATTTCATGTTAAATTAGTAATTTTGTTGTGTGTTTCATATATTTTAAAAAATACATGCTTTCCAAATAGGGATTCCGCCAATAGGCATTCCGATCTGATTCTTTCCCTGGAATTCTTTCTCACTTTTCTTGATTCATGAGTTCTATTGTTTACACAATTTAAGCAAATATGTCTGCTTTTAAGCTATATAGGCTCAATGAGTTAATTTTGTGGGAAGTTTATATTCTTGTTTAATTTTTCCACCAGAGGAAGCTTATGGCAAAATAGCAGTGTCTATAAATACAAATGGATGTTCCCTATATTTTAAATGCCTCATATGTTGGGTGATTTTTAAAAAATTACTAATAGATTATAAAAAGCTATAGAAATGAGCTCCCTCAACACCAAATTAGTATTTGTTTCTCTAGAATACCTAGACATCTCTCACTCAAACAAACACTTTTTCCAGCTGCCCTGACATCTTTCTGGGATGCTGGTGATAATTATGTATAGACATTATCATGGAATTCATTGATAAACCATGCTTTAACCAGCTGACATGACTACTTCTTAAGGAACAAGAAATTTGAAAAATAAATAGAAGTAAAAATAATTGTGTTAAAAAATTCGATTCCATCTCTTCTGTTAGATGTTTTTTTATTGTTCGAATAGATTTCTTTTAATTTGAATTTTGACTAATATCATAGAAAAGATACTGGACTCCTCAGAAGACAGTTTGTCTTTTAGTCTCAGGCCTGAGTGGTAATGTCTAGTTTTATACTCTTGACAAATTACTTAAGTTCCCTGAAAATCAGTTTCATTAGATGTAAATTAAATCTATGATCTACATCATAGAGTTTTTTGCAAATTAATTGAAGAAACATATCTGAAAGCACTTCGAGATCTTTAACCAACTCTAATAGGATAAGCCATTTTATTCCAGTTGTGACAGAAATGTTATTTAAAAGATGCTTGTTCAGTACTTACTGTATGCAAAACATTGAATTAGGCACTATGGGGGAAAAACAACAGGAGCAAACTATAGTACCCCCTTTTAGTACATTTACAGCTGGTAACTATAATATAAGGCATCATCTCCTCAAAGATCAAGTATATAATAAGAAGTATAAACTAAGTATTATGGACATGAAAGAGAGAGAGATCAAGAATTCTTCCATTGCAATACTGATATTTGATATGTATTCTTAAAAATTGAAAGACGAATTTTGAGAAAGAATATTCCAGATAAAGGGACAAGAAAAGCAGAGACATGGGGATAGAGTGATTGGAATATATTATATTTTTGGCATAGTAAGTAGTTCAATAGGCCTAATAGAAGAAACATGTAGAGGCATCATAGATGATACGGCTACAGAGGTTAGTTAAGTATTATCGAGTCCAACTATATATTTAATATATGTATAAATGGGGCTTTTAAAAAATGTTTTGGTGTCTCTGACACAGAATCATTGAATTTTAAAGGACAAGGAGATTTTTAGATGTCATTTAATTTCACATATTTATTTCTCAGAGAGCTTATGTGACCTTTTTAAGGCTACAACGATAATTAATAACAGGGGGATTTAAAGAAACTCTATATTAGGAAGATTAATATTGCACCAGAGTGTATGTAAATGCCAATGATGATTAAGATAGGTTAATAAAAATATTTAAAAAGTAATTTCAACAGTCAGGTGATGAAAAGGACCATTTTATATATGATAAACGGTAGTAAGAAATCCAACAGATGGGATGTGGGGAGAGTTGGAGAAATAATAAGAGAGGAAATGAAGGATGTTGACCCCAGGTATCTGGAAGAATGACTGTACTTTTAACAGGAGAAGATAGACAAGGCAAAGGCTGGTTTGAAGGTAAGATAATAAGTTCTGGTCAACATATACTGAGTTGGAGTTCTACTTAGAAAAATCAGGAAGAGGTATGTAGGAGGCATTTGGGAAAATGAGGATTTCATAGATCAGGAGAGAAGTAGAATCTAGACTGATATGTAGGAACCATCAGTATGTATGTGACTCTATGCAAATGAAATAAAATTTTTTTATTTTAATATTTTGGAGGCTCTTTTAAGGTAATGTTATTATAGAGGGTTTTTGTTTGCTTTTATTTATTGTTTTCCTCCTGCTTTCTATTCTATTTTTCTTGATATATTTCCATATCACTGGATAATTGAAAATTACATCAGTAATAACTTAATAACCCTTGCATCATTAAGTTAAACATTGAATAAAATATCCATGAGGAAAGGGACAGATTATCTGACAAATAATAGACACTCAGTAATCTTTGAAATAGTAAATGTTGCTATTTCAATAATAGTTATATCTTATGACCTTTAAGATCAGCTTTCTAAAGGATTTAACTATTTAAATTTATATAGCTATTTAATTTGTGTGAACAGAGATGGATTTTGTTTTAAATCTGCTTTAGTATATATTTGACTTGATATATTGCCATAAATACTACTTCTTAAATGTGATATAGGCATAAAATGAAGTAACTTCTAAAATTTGGATATTATATTCAATATTTAGTATTCAAAGCAGGGTCCAGAATATTGAAAATCGTCGCAAGTAAATATGTTATACAATGCTATTAAGTGACATGTTTAACTGAAGCTCACATTATTACATTATTACAAATGACTGAATTATTTTCTAATTCATACGTAATGAGTTTTCAGAAGTAACTGATGTGGAAGCTGTTGTCCTTTGAAAATACTTTACAAATGTACCCTATCATATTTCTTTTTAAAGATAGACATTCTGATGGTTTAAGAATAATGATGGATTAATAGATTTCAAAATCAAAGTTTTGCTGAACATAGGAGAAAAGAACATCTTTTTCATGTATCCTATATTCAGAAACTTGTCGTGTGGTGCTGCTGTCAGGAAACAACATGGCAAAGGAATGTTCGTATCGGTATGTTCTCATTTTCTCATGTTTGGTTAACTGGATAAAGGCCTTTGTTAATTAAGTGAAAAATCCATATTATTTCTTGAAGCGTGCCTTTGATTTAAAGTCACACATAAAACTATGTCAACATTACTGACACTCGATAAACAAACATCGGTTAAAGAAGAAATGTAGAACGTATGCTTCCGAGGTATCTACAGAATAAAAGCACTCACCAAGCACTAGGTCTCCCCAAACAGAATTTCTCAAACCCCACAACACCTGTCTTTATGGTATCCTATGAAAAGAACCAAGTAAGCAAACAAAGGTTTGTGTGGGTGGCCTGTCTTCACTCTCCATGCCCTTTGATTGAACGCACTTGCCTGTTCTGTTCCTGCCACTACTGGAAGAGTAATGGCCATAGGACCTTGACCTCTGCAGTTTGAGATCTCCAACCTCCGTTCTGCATTTCTGCCAGTTAAACTTAGACCTTGCTTTCTGATTGAGATTACCTCTATCAGTTGGAAACTGAATAATGCCTCTGTAACATTCAGCTTGTTGGGCAGAGCTCAGGGTATAGATTTTATCATGTAAAGTCAGCTTTCTCTACCATGCTGTAGCAGTGTTTCAGGGGCACAGTGGATCTATTTTATATCCAGAGCCTCATGTTAGCAGAAATATGATGATGTTCCACTCTGAAAGTAGCTGTAATAGAGATGGTAATATATCTTGGGGAAGCAGTAATAGTGTTCATGTATTCTCAAAATCTTAATGAAGAGATTCAAAAATAGTTGGCCATTTGGAAAGATTCATGACCCTTTAAAAAAAATACTTATTTTTATGATTATGAATTTATGGTACTAGATCACAGCTATACTTTATTCAGTAAAAACTACATAATAGTTAATTTCTCCTAGGCAATAATATTATTGCTGAATAAGTGGGTCACAAACACTAATGTATATGCATTGGCTATATAACCAGAAAAAGACTGTTTGACAAGAATACAATGTTTAAATAAAAGCTAAGTGGGTGTTATATAAATAGTCCTTTATATTTTACACCTATTAATTAAAATATTGTTTCTCAAGTTTAACTGAATTTGTTGCCCAATGGATGAGACATTCTTGAAACCTGATTATTTTAAAAATAAAGTGTGTCTGGCAGAATTACAAAGGGACTCCTAAACCAAAACATGTGTGAAAGGTGTCAGAGATTGCTAAATTTCAGTTCAGTTCAGAAACATTTTCTGTGCCAGCCACTGAGCTGAAGGCTGAGCTATCATCACCAAATAAGGCCTTGTGCCTCGTCTCAGAGAGGAGCTTGCCATCCGTGCACCCAAAAGACGTCTAAAGGGAGGCTGTCCACGTACTGTGGCAATAGCAGGGTGCTAAGCTTAAAAATGTGTGCCCCCAAACAATTGGTAATATAAAATACACACACCAAAAATCATATTAGCTTTGTATTTGATTTAAATCTCCTTTTTGTTTCCTTGTTTTCAACGTAGGGAATTCAGTCCATGCGGTTGTATAGCCGTGTTTGAGAGGATTGGCTGCTGCTCTGACTTAGAGAGGCTCTTCTAGGCATTTGTGAGCCTACTGGACACACCTGGGGCTTGATGCAAATCTTTAGGATGAACTTATAAATCATAGAACAGATCAGGTGTCCTCTCTAGGAAGCTTGTCGGGTACTTTTCCAAAACAACACAAAACTCTAAGATATAACAAAACTTTGTAATTTACTTGTTCTAGGCAGTGAAGGAATTGATTTCTAAGTTCAAAAACACTAAGGAAAACAGTAAGTTGTCTAAGTTTGTATGTCTAAATATACATCTGGAAAATTTATTTAAAGCATACATTCTTAAACTCCACCCAAAGAAATTGTGATCTAGTAGTTTACGGTGGGGTCTGGATAATTATTCTTGTAAGACTCTCCAGAAAGCCTTCCTCATTATGCAAATCGCTTTAGGACTATATACTATCTCGGGTAGCAGATGCCTAACATTTATTTTCAATATGTCAATACTATGAGTGTGGTTGAGTCCTTTAGACACATAAAAATGTTAAGGGGAAGTTTAATCAATATCTGAGATAACAGCAAGACTTCCCATAGCGTGTCTGCTATCTGACCATTATGTAAGTTTTGGGAGAGAAGAAAAAGTCATCAATTTATATAAGTTTTTTACTATGTGAACCCAGAACCCTTGCTCATGTTTGAAAACATCACATATAATAACCAGACATCATTATAAGTGTCATGCAACTAAGACAATGTAAGTCTTTTCTAGGAAAATTTTGAGCTAGTAAAAGGTCTTGGTCTGTTTAGTTAGCAAAGAATTTTTAGTTCCTTTATAAGTTCTTCATGCCAATTTTAACTTTAAATTGATCTGATCAAGCTGTTTTTCTCAATATTATTATTTTTTAAGTAGTCAGGGATCTAGAGAAATGGAGTAGCTAGAAAATAAACTTTTGGATGTATTTAAATGCTCATAAATATATTAATTTTATGACATATTCTTGAGTAGTAAGGGAACTCTTCTTACCAGTTTATGGCTACTAATTAAAAAACTTATCTTGGCAAGCAGTCACCCAAATTAATATACCTGAAGCAAATATTTTATCAAATGATAAGCAATTCTGAGATGTCCTCCTAGCTGAATTTGTAATGGATCATGTAATTTAGACATTGGGTTTTATTTATTTTTCTTTTTTGGTAATTACTTGACTTTTTTTTTCTTTTGTTTACCTGCTAAATATTTATGAAATTATTATTTAGGGGGGGTTAAGAACCTATGGCACTTGAGCGTGTCCTGAAAATTTAAATTCCATTCATTAGAGGACGCCATGTCACTGATGCTAAATCCTACATCATTTGAAGCGTTTATGTACTCTCCTGGAGGTGCTGTTCACATCAGGATTTGACCCTAATTTGAGGAACACGTACACGTATGTGACAAGGCAAGATGAAAGTAAATGCATTAAATTCAAGAATTAATTTAATGTAACGTGTAGGTAGAGATAAAAAGAATCTTTCTTTCTTTTTTAAAAAATACTGATGATGAAATTTGTGAGGTTGGGACCTTAGTGACTGGTCCTCCCATTATTCAGTGGCATGTGGTTGTTAGAATGAAATAAGAGGGAGGAAGAAAGGAGGAAGGGAGGATGAGGATAATGTTATTTTTTGCTTCAAGCTCAATCCTGAGGGCTGTAATTTTCATTCCAAGACATGAGGGAGGCAAATGGAACGGCCATTTAGGATAATACCACCTTGAATTTCAGCCCTGTTTGGTAGCACAAAGCGGGGTGGAGATTGAATCTCTCCTTGTTCTCTCTACTAAGGCCCAGGTATAGGATCGGGTCCAGTTTCTATTCAGTGTAGCTCCTTCAGCAACACAGACCTGTAGTGGGTGAGTTTTACCTAGGAACAAAAGTGTCAGTAATATAATGAAATAATGTTTGTAACATTTTTTCCAGAAAAGAATTTATCTTCACAATGCCTCTTTGTTTATTAATCCTTTAAACTCTAAGCTTAAGGTACAAAGATTTTTTTCAGCGTAAATTCCTTTTCTGACCTAATTTTCCCAACCAATATGGGATCGTGTATCCTTTGAACATCTCTGGCTGGGCTGTCACCCTCACATTGAACGCCAGCCTCTGCCTGTTTTGCTAATCCTCATTCCTACCAGGTTATATTTTATTAGTCCGTATTCTTGTTCCTTTTTTGTTCAAATATGGGTGTGTTATTATATATCTGAAGTGGACATGCTTTGCCTACTATACATAGGAGAGAATGAACAGAAAACAGCAAATGTTCTAAATTGTAGCCGCAAGAGGGTCGTTTTTAAAATTCAGATGATCTATCACCCACTGTTATCTCACGCTTTGATGCAATTGCAAGAACAGTGAATTTTTGTTGCATATTCATGGTTAGCCCTTTAGGAAATAATAAAAATTTTTGAAAAAATACTAAAAAACTTGGTAATGATATTTAATAGGAAACCCTTTTTAATTTATGAAAGACTAAAAAACTGTTATCTAAATGTATTTAATCCAGATATCCTCCTACATGTGACTTCTTTTTAAGAAGCAAGAAATAAATTCACAAAAGCTTATCTTTTACAGAAATACTTGATAATGAGACTGCTAAATACATGCCAAGTCTAGTTCAAACACAACATGAGTGATAAAGGAAGGTTTTTAGTCCTTTTTAAATTGCTTTATATTGAAGTGAAATCTAAACACAAGCAAAAAAGTTGTCTTCCAGCTCGAACTAGTGTTACATATTTCAGTTATATTTCAGAGAAGATAAACTGTTGAAATTGTAATCTCCTTTTATCACTCCCGGTTGCCTTGTGTTTGCGTCACCTTGAAGCCACTAGAGTCATCCAGCCTTGTGTTTAAGAACAGGGTTTCTAGAGTCAGACTGTCCAGGGAGCCAGCCCTGATTCTGCTGTGAATTGGGCACTGATCCAGCAGTGTGGCCCTAGAACTCAGCTCCAGCGTAATGGGAGGTACCTATGCTGTTCCTTTAATGGCACTCCTGAGTGGATGGCATGGGGAAGTTGTTGCTTCCCAAAGCATGGTCAGTTAAAGAAACAGTAAGTCTCCCCTTTCCAGGTACATTCATAAGCTGCCTTTTTGTGCAAGTTCATGTGGAGTCTGATCTGAAGGTCACCTTGAGCAGAGAAGAACAGGTGGAAATTCTTGAAAAGGCTTTTTGTCATTTTCTTTGAGAGCATTTTGTTGGAGTATGAACAATCTTCCAGAATTAAAAGAATATTTTCATCAATAACCTCACCTAAAATACATAATATATTGTATCATTTATAATCATACTATATTAGTTAGGGCAAAATCATTTTTTAAAAAAATTTCACAGTGACCTGAGTTTTCCTTATGGCGATTTTAACAATGAATTATCCTGTGTGGAGCTGGAGCCCATTCTTCAAAGTGAAGTATCACAAGAAAGGAAAAACAAGCACCACATGTACTCACCATTAAAGGTGGTATTAATTGATCAACGCTTATGTGCACATATGGTAGTAACATTCATCTGGTGTTGGGGAGGAGGGGATGGGTAAATTCCCACCTAATGGGTGTGGTGCACACTCTATGGGGGATGGGCTTGCGTGTAGCTCTGACTCAGGTGGTGCAAAGGCAATATATGTAACCAAAGTGTTTGCACCCCTGTAATATTCTGAAGTAATAAATAGATAAACAAATAAATATTTATTTCATTTTACCTGAAAGAATGTCCGAATTGCATCTCGTTTTCTATTGAAGAGATACATGGATAACAAATGACATCAGCTATCCGAGGGGATAGGCTTGCATTTCAAAGTAGTAACATGAACAAGTTCAGGGATTAAGCTGTCACATGTAACAATAATGTGAAGGGCAGATATATGAGAGTGTCGTGTCTCTCCACGGGGATTTCTCTCAGATGTCAAATCGGGGATATAATGAAGGGGTTCATCTGCTTCCAACAAACTGTGTCTGAGTCTTGTGGTGCCAGAGTGGTGATGAAGTGCTTCATCCCTGGCAACATTCTGTCATTGTGTTTGCATTAGCAGCCTGAGTAACTCTGCATAAGAGTGAACATGTACAGGCATTTAGAGAAGACAAAAGATTTCAGATGCATAGAAAAACAAACCAAAACAAACAAAAATTTTTCATGATAGTCACCTTCCATCATATTTTTATCATATAAAAATTAATATTTTCACTGTCATAAGTTTCCAATTTGTAATTACAACTAAAATTAATGCTGTATTCTTCGGTGAAAATGTCCCACATTTTAGGCACATGTATTTCAATTGGCTTTTACTAATAGTGGATTGTATTCAACTTTTTTCTTTTCTTTATCACTTGACATCCTTTGTGGTCATTTTGTGCTGTGAATGCCTGCTCCTCTCTACATGTTCTGATACTGTTATCCATAAACATGCAGTTTTCCACGCCTCTGCCATGAAGCTTTCTCAGGTGATTCTAGTACTCAGTAATTTCTTTCTCCTCTGAACTCATAGTGATTATTGTCAATGGCACTCTGTGGTAGCCTAAGTAATGGCCCCTTAAAAGATGTTTTCATCCTAGTCCCTGGAACCTGTGAATGTCATATTATATGGAAAAATTGACTTTATAGCTGTAAATAAATTTAAACGCTTGAGATGGGGAAATTATGGAAATTATCCTGAATTATCCAGATAAGCAATCAATGTAATCACATGTGTCCTTATGAGAGAGAGGCTGAAAGGCTGACACAGAAGAGGCAGAGTAGAAAGCTTGACTGCGGAGGGAGAGAATGGAGTGAGGTGATCTCAAGCCAAGAAATCAACAGAAGCCGAAAGGGGCGAGACACAGATTCTCCCCAAAGCCTCCAGAGGGAGTGTAGCCCTGTCAACATCTCAGTTTCAGCCCAGTAATACTGATTTTATACTTCTGGTCTTTAGACGTGTGAGAGAATAAATGTCAGTTGTTTTAAGTTGCCAAGCTTGTGGTAATTTGTTACAGCAACCACAAGAACTAATATACACTAATTCAAATACTATGCATGTATAGATTTAAATACTTTTAAAAAAATCAACTCATCAGCCATAAGTATAGAAAAAGTACAAAAATCTTCAGCATATATGAATTATCACATGAGTTAGCACAAAGACCATACTTGTGTAACTGCCACCCAAATTGAAAAACATATTTGGGCCCCTTTTGTCCTTTCCAAAGACTATCCCCTCCCTTCCCCCTGAAAGTAACCACTGTCTTCTAACACCATAGATTAATTTTACCTGTTTTTGAACTTTATATAAATGGAAATTTTAATATGTTTTATTTTGTGTATGACTTATTTAGTATTTTGGGAGATTCATTGATGTTATTACATACAGAAGTAGTTATTTTTTTTTTTCATTACTGAGTCGTACCCATTGTAATTTATGCCATTTCAACCTATCATGAATAAAACTGCCGTGAGCATTCTTGCACATATACTTCGGTACATACCTAGGAATCGAATTGCTGGGTCATGTATGCATATGGTCAAATTGAGCATATAAAGTCAAACTGTTTTTCAAAGTGGTTATACAAATTTATATTCTTTCTAGCAGTATATGAAACTTCCAATTGTTCTGTATCTTTGCTAAATCTTGACAATGAACATCTCTATTTTTTATTATTATTTAAAAGCAAAAAAAATTAAACCAATCTGGTGGCTATGTAGTAGTTTCTCATTGTAGTTTTAATTTGTATTCTCTGGATTATTAATAAGTTTGAACATCTTAAATGTTTGTTAGTAGTTTAGATATTTTGTAAGACATTTATTCCGAGACATTGCCCATTTTATTTCAGTTTATCTTTTTCTAATTGATTCCTGGGAGTTTGTTGTACATTCTGAATATGATCCCTTTATAGGTTATATATGCTTACAAATCTTTTCCCATTGTTTGGATTGCTTTTTTACCACTTAATGGGGGTATTCTATAAATGAAAATCTAAATTTTAATGTATTCCAACTCATCATTACTTACATTGTGGTTTATATGTTTCTGCCCTGTTTAAGAAATCTTTGGCTATCCCAAGACCATAAAGACAGTCTCCTATATCATTCTTTAGGGGTTTTGTTTTATAATTTCACATTTCAATTTATAATAGACTAGCCCTCAGAAATAATATACCAATTTATATTAGCACCACCTGAGGGTATTTGTTACTTTGTA
>CAUYRT010038258.1:0-41439 GCA_963574885.1 Lepilemur ruficaudatus
TGTCCTTAATACAGCTGATAAGTATATAAGCTTGTCATCTAGTGAAGGTTATTGCACGGGATTTTTTTTTTTTTGAGACAGAGTCTCGCTCTGTTGGCAGGGCTAGAGTGCCGTGGCATCAGCCTAGCTCACAGCAACCTCAAACTCCTCACCTCAAGCAATCCTCCTGCCTCAGCCTCCCGAGTAGCTGGGACTACAATCATGTGCCACAGTATCTGGCTGATTTTTTTTATAGATTTTTTTTTTTTTTTTTTTTTGAGACAGAGTCTCACTCTGCTGCCTGGGCTAGAGTGAGTGCCGTGGCGTCAGCCCAGCTCACAGCAACCTCGATCTCCTGGGCTCAAGTGATCCTCCTGCCTCAGCCTCCCGAGTAGCTGGGACTACAGGCACGCGCCACCATGCCCAGCTAATTTTTTTCTACATATTTTTAGTTGGCCAATTAATTTCTTTCTATTTATAGTAGAGACAAGGTCTCACTCTTGCTCAGGCTGGTTTCGAACTCCTGACCTTGAGCGATCCGCCCGCCTCGGCCTCCCAGAGTGCTAGGATTACAGGCGTGAGCCAAAGCGCCCGGCCTATAGATATATTTTAATTGTCCGGCTAATTTCTTTCTATTTTTAGTAGACACAGGGTCTCACTCTTGCTCAGGCTGGTCTCGAACTCCTGACCTCAAGTTATCCTCCCACCTCGGCCTCCCAGAGTGCTAGGATTACAGGCGTCAGCCACCACGCCCAGCCACAAGGGATTTTATTTATGACCCTATCCATATGTCTCAAAAGTGTCAACAAAGGCCAAATGGGAAATTTGGACTTCCAATGCCATCTAGCAGCAAAGAAGCAAAGCAGCATCCAAGGAGGTATACTAAACAGAAGATTTAAAGAATCTCCAGAATCTCATAAAATAATACCCAAAATGGCTAAGATTCAATAGAAAATCACTTACCATACCAAGAACCAAGAAAATCTCAACTTGACTAAGAAAAGACAATCAACAATCAAGAGACACCAACATCGAGATGACACAGATGTTAGAATTATCTGACAAGGATTTTCAATCAGCCATCATAAAAATGCTTTACAAAAAGACAAAAAAGAGAAACCAAATTCTTGTGAGGATGCAGAAAAAATGAAATCTCATACACTGTTGGTGGGAATGTAAACTAGTACAGCCAACATGGAAAACAGTATGGAGTTTTCTCAAAAAACTACAAATAGAACTACCATATGATCTAACAACCCCACTACTGGGCAATTATCCAAAGGAAAAAAAATCATCATATTGGAGATGATTGCACCTCCATGTTTATTGCAACACTGCTTACAATAGCCAAGATATGGAATCAACCTAAGTGTCCACCAGATGAATGGATAAGAAAATGCAGTATACGTACACAATGTAATACTATTGGGCCATAAAAAATGAAACCCTGTCATTCATGGCAACATGGACGGCACTGGAAGGTGTTAAGTGAAATATGTAGGAACAGAAAGTTAACCATCATATATTCTCACTCATATGTGAAAGCTAAAAAAATCTGATCTCATAGAAGTAAAAAGTAGAACAGAGAACACTGGAGACTGGGAAGGGTGGGCAGAAGTGGGGGATAAGGAGCGATTTGTTAAGGAATATAAAATTACAACTAAATAGGAAGAATAAGTTCTAGTGTTCTATATCACTGTAGGACTATAGTTAATAATAATATACAGTTTCAAACAGCTAGGAGAATACTGAATGTTCCCAACAAGAAGCAATGACAGAAATTTTAGAACTAAAAAATACAATGACTGAAATAAAAGAACTGAGCGAGTGGACCCAAGAGCAGAATGCAGACAAGAGAGGAAAGAAACAGTGAAACTTGCCAGGCGCAATGGCTCATGCCTATAATCCTAGCACTCTGGGAGGCCTTGATCGCTCAAGGTCAGGAGTTCAAAACCAGCCTAAGAGTGAGACCCCATCGCTACTAAAAATAGAAAGAAATTCATTGGCCAACTAAAAATATATAGAAAAAATTAGCCAGGCATGGTGGCGCATGCCTATAATCCTAGCACTTTGGGAGACCGAGGCGGGCGGATCACTCAAGGTCAGGAGTTCAAAACCAGCCTAAGCAAGAGTGAGACCCCATCGCTACTAAAAATAGGAAGAAATTCATTGGCCAACTAAAAATATATAGAAAAAATTAGCCACGGCCGGGCGCGGTGGCTCACGCCTGTAATCCTAGCACTCTGGGAGGCCGAGGCGGGTGGATCGCTCAAAGTCAGGAGTTCGAAAACAGCCTGAGCAAGAGCAAGACCCCGCCTCTACTAAAAATAGAAAGAAATTAATTGGCCAACTAAAAATGTATAGAAAAAAATTAGCCGGGCATGGTGGTGCATGCCTGTAGTCCCAGCTACTCGGGAGGCTGAGGCAGAAGGATCGCTTGAGCCCAGGAATTTGAGGTTGCTGTGAGCTAGGCTGACGCCACGGCACTCTAGCTCGGGCAAAAGAGTGAAACTCTGTCTCAAAAAAAAAAAAAAAGAAAAAATTAGCCAGGCATGGTGGCGCATGCCTGTAGTCCCAGCTACTCGGGAGGCTGAGGCAGAAGGATCATTTGAGCCCAGGAGTTTGAGATTGATATGATGATGTGATGATGCCACAGCACTCACTCTAGCCTAGGCAACAGAGTGAGAGGGAGGGAGGGAGGAAGAAAGGAACAGTAAAACACAAAATAAAACAATAGGCTGGGCTTGGAGGCTCACACCAATAATCCTAGCCCTTTGGGAGGCCAAAGCAGGAGGACTGCTTGAGACCACAGAGTTCGAGACCAGCCTGATCAAAAACAAGACCCCATCTCTACAAAAAATACAAAAATTAGCCATGTGTGGTGGCATGTGGCTGGCTACGGGGGAGGCTGAGGCAGGAGGTTCACTTGAGCCCAAAAGTTTGAGATTGCAGTGAGCTATATACTGCTACTGCACTCTACCCTGGGCGACAGAGCAAAACTCTGTCTCAAAAAGAAAAAAAAAAAAGAACGAAAACCTATTTCTATAATATACACAAAAGTATGGGTGATAAGATTATGAGTACTTTTCCTACACTCAAAAATAAAAGTTCTTTTCATAAACTATTTCCTCTGAATTATTTATGATAAACAAATTCTAAAATTATTAAGAACAGGCAATAAATCTATTTCCATTTTGGTAAATACAAGTATAGAAATTTACAAAAGGCTCCAAAACACATATAAATAAAATTACCACACAATAATCCCCTAACAGTGGGGAGGAATGATTTTTATAAACCTTCCCAATAAAAATTAATAAAGGTGACAAAAGAATGTCTAACAGAATGTAAAAATAAGGGAAGCAATACAAAGCTACAATATAAAAACATCATTAAACTACTTAGAAGACCAGAAATACAGTTGAGATGCTACAAAACCTATGAAGACCCATATGTTCTCTCCCTCATCACATAGGCTCAATTTTCATTTGAGGACTAAACAGTAGTTTCTCCCTTATCTCAACAAATGCCTCCCAAAAGGGTACAATTTCCAACAATACATTTCTAGCATTTGGGGTGTTTTTAAATCAAAATCTTGGCCATCAATGTGCTAGAGCACCCTCCAAGAGAGTAAGTCCCCTAACAAAGTCAGGAAGTACTAACAGTATCTATCTCAAGAAAGAAACAAAAAGAAAAAAGAACCTGGAGAAAAGAGGAACAGAAGTCAAAGAAGGCAGAAGGAAGGGAGGGGAACCAAGGGGGAAAAAAGTAAGAACAACAAAGATATAAAGAGACTGAAACTGGGCCAGGGTTGGTGGCTCCTGCCTGTAATCCTAGCACTTTGGGAGGCTGAGGCTTGAGCTCAGAAGTTCAAGACCAGCCTGAACAAGAGCAAGACCCCATCTCTACTAAGAATAGGAAAATTAGCTGGGCGTGGTGGTGCATACCTGTAGTCCCAGCTACTCAGGAAGCTGAGGCAGGAGGATCACTTAAGCCAGGAGTTTGAGGCTGCAGTGAGCTATGATGATACCACTACACTCTACCCGGCGCAACAGAGCGAGACTCTGTCTCAAAAAAATGAAGCTGTAACTGGCCCCCCAGAGTCTAGTTCCCTATCCTTCCACAGGTGAGGATTCCAACCTCTCACTAACCCAGAAGCTGCATAATGTCAACACCTACCATTGGCCAAGAAATACAGAGATGCTGCTTCTCCCCTTCCCCCCCATTTATCCCTGGCCTCCATAAATTAAAGTCTTTTTAACTTAATAAGAATGTATGTCTCCAGAGGACTAAACTTAGACATCACTCTCTCATCCTGTGTACACACACTTACCTCTTGATAAAGTTTCGGGCACTCTGGATGAAAACGCAAAGCCCTAAGAAACAGCTGCCTTGCACTTTCTGAAGACAATCGATCCTCCATTTCCCATTTGGCAGCCATAATCCACAAAGCTATAAATGAAAAAAAAATCAAGACTTCATTTGAGGCCAGGCACAGTGGCTCACGCCTGTAATCCTAGCACTTTGGGAGGCTGAGGCGGGTGGATCGCTCAAGGTTAGGAGTTCAAAACCACCCTGAGCAAAGGCAAGACCCCATCTCTACTAAAAATACAAAGAAATTAATTGGCCAACTAAAAACATATAGAAAAAATTAGCCAGGCATGGTGGCACATGCCCGCAGTCCCAGTTACTCAGGAGGCTGAGGCAGAAGGATCACTTGAGCCCAGGAGTTTGAGGTTGCTGCGAGCTAGGCTGACGCCACTGTGCTCTAGCCAGGGCAACAGAGTGAGACTCTGTCTCAAAAAAAAAAAAAAAACTTCATTTGAATAAATTAATCAAGTCAGGTAAGAAAAGACCAATGCTCCAATTTTAACATTCAAAAGATTTTTTTTTTTTTCTGGCACACTAGGATGCATTTGAAGAAAAAATAAATAAAATAAATAAATAAATAGATTTTTTTTTTGAGACAGGGTCTCACTATGTTGTCCAGGTTGTAGTGTAGTGGTATCATAGCTCACTGCAGCCTCAAACTCATGGGCTCAAGGGATCCTCCTGCCCCAGCCTCTCGAGCAGTTAAGATTATAGGCATGTGCCACTACACCTGGCTCATTTTTTTTTTTTTAATTTTTGTTAGAGATGGGATCTCACTATGTTGCCCAGGCTAGTCTCAAACCCCTGGCCTCAAGTGATCCTCCCACCTCAGCCTTCCAAAGTGCTGGGATTACAGAATTTTTGTTTAAAATCTTACCAAAAGGGGTAAGGGAATGGACAGAGGGAGTTCCTAACTACAAAGTTTTGTTGCTTTATTTAAAATTGGAAAGAATATCCAGACACAAATTGGTAAATGCTAACATATATTCAATCTGGATGATGGGTACATAAGTGCCTGTTATTATACTTCATCAGATCTAAGGATAACATTATTATAAGTCAAATACAAATTTTAAAGGTGTTAAAGTGCCAGAAAAATCACTTGGGAGGCTGAGGAGGGAGGATCACTGAGCCCAGGAGTTCAAGGCTTAAGTGATTGTGATTGTGCCACTGTATTCCAGCCCAGGCAATAGAACAAGACCCTGTATCTAAAAACAACAAAAAAGCCAGAAAAAAATGTGTATGTCAGAATCAATGAAATAAAAATCATGTTTTGCTCTTTTCTCTATACTTACAATAGTTCATAATTTTTCTAAAAACTCTTTGTCCTTTTACATGGGAAATTAACCCCACCTTAATATTCTAGTTATTTCCCTACAAACCTAATAGAAGTCAGCTATCTTACCAAGCAAGATTGCATTTGGTAAAAATGATGAATGGTTGGTAACCACATCTGGACTAGGAGGACCAGAAATGGTAACAAGCTGTTACTTTGGGTTTTCTTGAGCATGTGACTCCTGAAATTGAGCACAGATATTTCCAGGATCTCTAGAAGCCATGCCCAGCTGTGCTCATCCATAGAACTTTTAAGCCAGAGTGGCTCCCCTACCCACTCATGTGATCCCATCCCCTCACACCTGAACTGTCACCTTGTGAACTGGAGACTGGCCTCCAAACTGCTAAGAGTACCCTGCTGAAGAAACACACCTAATGCTGTACTGCTGTATCCTTCTGAGTAAACTGGTGCCAAATGTAGCCTATTTGAGTCTTGTGTAGCATAAAATACCTGGTTAAGCCTAATATCCTGAGAATAGGTACTGAAGCACCTCCACTGTAAAATATACCATTCATACATTATTCACGAGACTTTCTCTTACAAACCATTGAGTACCTGCTCTATGCCAGTGTACTCTTCTAAAATCTATCTTAATATTTTCCCCTTTAAGTTTTTAAAATCCCTCAAATTTGACTATCTCCAAATAAGATGTCCCTCAAAGGACTCAAAAGTTTCTTTTACCATCAACTGAAAACAAATATAGCCCTTCTTGCCTGCAGATACAATAAACTAGCACAGTAACTAAAATACACAGTAGCCAGGGATGAAGTAAGAGACAGCTATTCAGGAACAAAAACTGCTGAGGCCAACTGTCTAAGCACAAGTCCTCCAAATAATTTCTCTTCAGTTCATCAAGAAAAATTCCAATTAGCTTGAATCTAAATATTAACAAAATATAGAAAAAGAATTGACAAGGACTTCACCATACCTGGCTTGTTGGAATGAATGGCCAACATGGCAGAGAATATCTTGCTAAGTTGAGTTTTGGTACCCTGTAAAAGAGGAAGAAATATTTCCACTTCCTGTACAGAGAAATTATTGCTATTACTCTCAAAGTATTACGTACTGTACCCTCACCAACGGTAAAATCCAATGGGGCAAGACCTGCTATTGCTAGGGACGTATCAGTAAATACAGACACACTGGTAGTTTTCCTCTCTCTAAACCACTAAACATAAACATTCTCAATATCTAAAAATAATTTCAACTTTACTGAACAAATATGCATAAAAATTATTTCCTTTTATCTGACATAGAAGACATTTAGATAGTCATTCAGATATACAAATGTTACACTGAAGTTCAGCCTTCGTGGGTTCTTTTCCCATTTGTTAATCCTACACCTTTGGAGAAAATATGGAGCTCAGTAATCAAGTATGAAGCTCCAAAGGCAGACTAACAGAAAATGGAGGAGCAAGACATGGCTTTACTTACCCACTTCTTACAGAAAACTACATAGGTTAGCCAAAGTTGAACATCATCCTGCAAGAAAAGCAACATAGTAAGCTGCCCGAATTTGACCTTTACATATAATACACCTTTGGACAAACTAATTTTGTTAAAAACAGAAGATTTCAGAAGTTTCAATGTGCTACCACACCCCTCAGCCTATTATGCTTCCTCTTAACCATGATAATTCAATCTCTCCCCAACGCCCATCCACCATATTCCAAGATAAAACTTGTTTATGCAATTTGTGATCTTAAGTGACCTCAATCAGGGATAGCAACACAAAATTTGTCCTTCCCAAGAATCTAAAGTACTTCCTATATATTAATAATACGCCCAATCCCAAAGCCAAACTTTGAAGAAAATCAAGTTACTGAGGTACTTCCCCTACCTAACCATTTATCTACCACCTTTAAGTCTTCGGTGTACTCTGTATCAAACACACTGTTTTCAGCACCATCCTCACAGAGTAACTATATGGTAATGAGATCAATGTTCTTACTGGTTTGTGAAGTGGCTCAAAAAATGTTTCTAGCAATGATACCATCATTAAAATAAGTATTGAGGAACAGGTGAGATGACTCATTCCTGTAATCCTAGCACTCTGGGAAGCTGAGGCAAGAGAATCACTTGAGGCCAGGAGTTCCAGACCAGCCTGAGCAAAAGTGAGACCTTGCCTTTACAAAAAACACAAAAACTAGCCAGGCACGGTGGCACATGCCTATCGTCCCAGATGCTCAGAAGGCTGGGGCAGGCAGATTACTTGAGCCCAGGAGTTTGAGGTTTCAGTCAGCTTTGAAGATGCCACTAAACTCTATCCAGGGCAAGACCCTGTCTCAATAAATAAATAAATAAAACAAGATAAAATAAGTACTGAGAAACCCAAGAATATAAAAAATGCATTAGAATATCCAACTCACAATATGCATAATACATATCTTCACCTCTTAAAGTTAATGATGCTCTAATCACTTACTTTCCACTTTCCTGAAGCACGCTGGAAGACACTTTGTACTCGGCGTACAATAGAATTTTCAATCTCATCCCTCTTAAATGAATATCCAATGCGCTAAAAAGGGACATAAAAAACAAAGCCTCAGTTTAATCACATTTCTCCAAAAGCAGCATTCCTACTCAATCATTTAACGGTACTGATACAGCAAATAATTGCAAATACCCATTATGGGCACATCACCATTCAGTTTATCAACAACACACAACATCCCAAACACAAGTTCTAGCTATAATGCCACACTGCCTAATTCTGTAATTTTTCCCCCAACTTCTAGAAAATCTTCTACTTACTGCTCTTCTTTTCTCGATCAGCTCCAAAAGATTAATTTCATACTATGGGAAAAAAAATACAAAAAAATAGAAACAAGAAAAAATTATAACCTTTAAAAATCATAAAGTAGAAATCAAGACTATAAAATAGAAAATAATTTGCTATCAACATAATTTACAATAAATGTCTAAAATTCACTGAAAATTGACCTTACATCTATAAAATACATAGCCATTAACAAGCTTATAATTGCATGCTTCACTTAAAAAAATTGTTTTATGAAATATTTCAAGCACACAGAACACCCCACGCAGCTACCATACAGCTACATCAAAGCCTACATATATTTTACTACATTTGCTTCAAATCTTTTTTAGAAATAAAACATTTCAAATAAAGGTAAAGCCCTCTATGTATCCATCTGATTCCACTCTTCTTCCTCTCCAGAAGTAGCAACTATACTGACTTCATTATCACTCCCACACGACTTTGCACTTTAATGCTGTCTTGAAAACTTTTAGATTTTATATAAATGGTATCATGCTGCACTCACCATTCCATATTTTTAGTCAACATTATTCTCTGTTAAACAGGGAATTCAAGTTCGTTCATTTTAACTGCTATCTTTCATTGTACAAATGTACAATTTACCTATCCCCAGCTCCTGCTGATGTACATGTTTCCAATTTTTCTTTATTACAAAAAGCTGCAATTAATAATCTTATACATATCCTCCTGTGAACATAAGCAGGAACTTTCTCCAGGGTGTATCCCATGCCTACCATAAATACATAATCTCCTCAAGGCACTAATTTTTGTCTGCTTAAATTTATTCGTATACCTCACTGGATTGGATCAGTGTCATATACACAGTAGGCACTGATCAATTTACTGTGTGAATGAAAATGCTGGGTCACAGGGTACGTTCATTGTCTAACTTTATTGGATACCACCAAATTACTTCCCAAAGTGGTTGTACCAATTCTGTACTGATAATGTCAGCCTTTAAAATATTTGCTAATGTGACGGATATAAAACAGTTCTATGCCCTGGTTTTAATCTATATTTACCAGATTGCTGATAAGGCTGACATCTTCTCATAGGTTTAAATACGAATGATGTTTCCCCTTTGTGAATTGACATGTTCATATGATTTACTGACTTTTCTTTCCAGCTGTTTGTCATTTTCTTCTTGATTTGTAGTTTTTTATGTATGTGTAGTTCTAACTGTATGTGCTGCAAATATTTCCTCCCATTTTGTGGCTTCTTGCCTATTCACATTTGCAGTGTCTTTTTTGCACAAAAATTTTCATGTTTAACACAAATCAATCTGATCACAGTTTGTGCTTTCAGCCTTATTTCAAGATATCTTTCACTATGTGAAGTCATTCTTTTATAGTTTTTGCAAAAGATTTGAAGTTTTTCCCCACAATAAGCTTTTCAATTCAACAGGAATTTGTTTTTGTGCATTATGTGAGGAAAGGATCTAATTTCATTTTTTCAATATGGGTAAGTAGAACCTCACTGATTTAAAACACCACTTGTGTCTGATAGCATGTTCATAGTTGTATGCAGGCGACGGGGTATATATGTAAAGACAGTGAGAGAGAGAGAGAGAGAGAGAGTGTTTTTTAATCTACTTACTTCAGTTACACTCTTAAACTAAACAAATCAAGAGGTAGCTCTTCAAATACTTGAAGAGTGAAATCATTTGCCACTTCTCAAATACTTGAAGAGTGAAATCATTTGCCACTTCTCAAGCTTCCTTAAGGTTAAACATCTCTAATTCTTTCAATGAATCCTCCCACAGGGCTTCCATCCTCGCTGTCGTCCAACTAACCTCTCATGTCCTTGAAATGTTGTCTTAAGGCAGGGCTTAACGGATCATGCCTGCAATCCCAAAACTTCGGGACACCGAGACAGGAGGATTGCCTGAGCAAGAACGAGAACCCATCTCGACTAAAAATAGAAAAATTAGCCAGACGTCGTGGCCCACACCTGTAGTCCCAGCTACTTGGGAGGCTGAAGCAAGAGGACGGCTTAAGCCCAGGAGTTTGAGGTTGCAGTGAGCTACAATGATGCCACTACACTCTACATGGGGTGACAGAGCGAAACTGTCTCCAAAAAAAAAAAGTAGACTTAAGCCTAATACAATGCTCCAGAGGGGGACTGATAAGTGCAAAACACTTTTTTCCAAACCAAGATCTTCTGAGTACCCACCATTTGCAATGTCCTCTGCTCAACTAATTTACCTGACACTCTACTTTTGTTAACATACTTAGATTATATTTTGACATAATATGCCCTTGGCCCATTCAGAGTTAGCATATCTACCACGAGCTCTAGGATGTCTTTCAAAAAGAAGATTTTGGCCGGGCGCGGTGGCTCACGCCTGTAATCCTAGCACTATGGGACACCGAGGTGGGAGGACTGCTCGAGGTCAGGAGCTCGAAACCAGCCTGAGCAAGAGCGAGACCCCATCTCCACTAAAAATAGAAAGAAATTATCTGGACAACTAAAAATATATAGAAAAAATTAGCCAGGCATGGTGGCACAAGCCTGTAATCCCAGCTACTCGAGAGGCTGAGGCAGAAGGATCACTTGAGCCCAGGAGTTTGAGGTTGCTGTGAGCTAGGCTGACGCCACGGCACTCTTCCCTGGGCAACAGAGTGAAACTCTGTCTCAAAAAAAAAAAAAAGATTTTTAGCCAAGTTTCATATATCATTTATTCAGCTCAAAACTTCTAGTCTTGGTAAACATTTCTGAATCCCGATTCTGCCACCCAATGTATTAGCTATTCCCTCCCATCTAAAAACTGGTCTGACATCCTCAATCAAACCTTCTATCCATTTAGAAGATGAAACAATCTTGCAGCATACCTCTTTCCAAGTTGACAGACATAGAAGTGTTAACTTTCTAACAACATGCTATCATCAAATTCACACTCCTCTATCTTGCCCACCAAGAGGCAAATTTCTTGCTGAAATCTGATACACACTGTGTCTCTGGCAATCTCTGATCTACTAACTCAGCAGAAAGGAAAAAAGAAAAGAGAAAAGGCATGGGTGAGGGGAGAGGGAAGAGAAGAGATCCGGGGAGAGGGAAAAGAGGGGGAGGTAGAGAAAGAAAAGTTCAATTTGGCAAGGACTAAAGCCTCAGTGGAGCAATGCTACTCCCAACGATCACCTCTACTCCTGTTCAAAAATACCTGTCTAATCAACAATTCTGGAATTTTGAAGAAAACTGATGTGAAGCTCATCATTCTATAACTGATTTAAAATTTGTGAGGGGATTAAAAAGTAATGAAACTATTCACTTACTTGAACATAACTGATAAAGTCATCCTTGAAAAGGGCTCTTCGCTGTATTCTGTATTCTAGATAGGAAGACTTCTTAATGATAGCCCTGAGGAGAAAGCCATGTTAACTATAACATTTAAAAGGACCAAAAGTTAAATAACTTTGGTTTTTTCTAAGTTTATTTTGAATATATTTAAATCACATATATTTGCCAAAACATAATTTCCAAACACAATTATCTTTCATAAGGAAGTATTCTCTTAACATAATTACTTCTGTCTTCTTAAGGTATCAGGATACATTGTTAAACTTTCAGGAAAATCATCTTAATCAATTGCCAGGACCACTGATGATCCTACCAGCAAAGCCAATTATGTTAAATATTTTACATTATTTTATGTATGGTATAAATAAAGATTTCTTTTCCTCCAAATTCAGGTCACTTAGGTTTTAATAATCAAATCTCTTTCCTAGGTTGGTCTGAGTGCAGTGGTGTTTACAACTAATTGATCACAACCAATTACAGATTCCTTTGTTCCTTCTCCATTCCCACTGCTTCACTTGACCAGCTTTTAAAAAAAAAATCTCTTTCCTAAATTCCCCCTTTTATTTCTGAGTTTTCATCATGTAAATTAAAAAAAAAAATCTAGGGCTGGGCTTGGTGGCCCACACCTGTAATCCTAGCACTTCAGAAGGCCAAGGCGGGAGGATTGCTTGAGGTTAGGAGCTCAAGACCATCCTGAGCAAGAGTGAGACCCTGTCGCTACAAAAAAACAGAAAAATCAGCGGGGCATGGTGGTGCACACCTGTAGTCCCAGCTACTCAAGAGGCTGAGGCAGGAGGATTGCTTGAGACCAGGAGTTTGAGGTTGCTGTGAGCTACGATGACACCACTGCACTCTAGTCCAGGTGACAGATGGAGACTGTCTCAGGAAAAAAAAGGAAGAAAAACTAAATTCTACCTAAAAAGGTTATTGCTACAAAGAACTTATGGGAGAATATTCAGCGTCCTTAGCTAAGGAATGAGCACACAACATGCGTATTTTAGGAGAATTTAACGCAAGATGTGCAAGATAATTGTCTTCAGTAATGGTAAGAATAACATTTACTGAGCACTAAGAGTCCACACTGCTATGTTCTGTTTCATTAACAAATGTTGAGACTTCCGTAGTCACCCTACTGCATTCACGGTCACTGCTAAAAGACGAAATAGTCACAGAAAACTAAAAAAACTATCAAACAGAATTAATTTTTTTTTTTGAGACAGGGTCTCGATATGCTGCCCAGACCAGACTGCAACTCCCGGGCTCACGTGATCCTCCCGCCCCAGCCTCCAAAGTAGCTGGACCCACAGGGGCACGCACCGTGCCGGAAAACGTAATTAACTTTAACAAATTACTGAAAGCCCACCCTGTGC
This sequence comes from Lepilemur ruficaudatus, assembly GCA_963574885.1. Taxonomy (NCBI): domain Eukaryota; kingdom Metazoa; phylum Chordata; class Mammalia; order Primates; family Lepilemuridae; genus Lepilemur; species Lepilemur ruficaudatus. Next base: position 13,136 of record CAUYRT010038258.1, read on the forward strand.
CAGTCGCTGTGGCTAGGCTCTGGGGAAGCGTATGAAACTGAATTAAACGGTTCCCAACGTCGAGCCTAGTTGGGAAGACTTACGCACTCCTCTGGCGCTCCCACAGCACTCGCACCTTTAGAACAGCGCACTGTACTCAAAACGTTTAAAATGTGGTCTCTCGCACCAAACGCAGCGCCCTGTTAGCTCCGCACGGACCCCGGTCTTATCTACAGCCGCAAGACCGGACTCCGTAGAGAGCTGTACGCTTGGTGGTAAACAGACGGACGGACCACCTTGCAATACACGAGAATTAATTCCGGAAATCACCAAAACCAGGCAACGGGCTTCCGCCATGTCGAGGGAAAAATAAAAGACAACCGCAGCGTCCCCACCCCTCCCCCCCACAGGGGCCCCGAACTCCCCTCAGCCTGCCTCAGCTCCTCCTCTTCCCCGCGCCCAGCCCTCTCACCTAATCTCCAAACGATTGAACAGTCCAGTGCGCTCCAGCTGTTCCAATTCCGGGAGTCGATCTTCTAGGCGTTCGTGAATTACCTCCGCCATGAGGTCCGAAGTCTACAGCGCCGCAAGCAGCGCCTCAGCAGCTAACCGGCGCAGCCAGACGCCCACCTCCTCGTGCAGACACCCAGCCCTAGCGCTCTCGCGTACTGACGTAACAGGCTCCCTAGGTCCCGCCTTTTCCGCTTCCGCCGCCTTTGTAGTTAGGGATGACTGTCTGGCTTTTGCGACCGCTGTCGCCTCCCTGTGGCTGACTGTGGGATTGCAGCGAGAACCGCTCCTCGTCTCGGGCAGGACTCGGGCAGACAGGACTGAGGGGGCGGAGCTAGGCCAGAGGCGGGACTAAAGGCGCGCGCGGCGAGTTGGACCCGGTCAGGAAAAGCGCCTCAAAGTCTAGAGAGGTTAGCTGACAACGGCGTGCAATGCATTTGCTGCAGGAAGATGTCTATTTTTATTGTGGTTTCATCCCACGTCCTCACGTTCCAACACCAAGACGACCCCCCCAAAAAATGGGGGAGGATATTGTATAATTAAACACTTCAAAAAGTCAGTCACAGCCGGGCGCGGTGGCTCACGCCTGTAATCCTAGCACTCTGGGAGGCCGAGGCGCGCGCGGATCGCTCAAGGTCAGGAGTTCGAGACCAGCCTGAGCAAGAGTGAGACCCCCGTTTCTACTAAAAATAGAAAGAAATTAGCTGGACAACTGAAAATATATAGAAAAATTAGCCGGGCATGGTGGCGCATGCCTGTAATCCCAGCTACTTGGGAGGCTGAGGCAGGAGGATCGCTTGAGCTCAGGAGTCTGAGGTTGCTGTGAGCTAGCTGACGCCACGGCACTTCTAGCCCGGGCACCAGAGTGAGACTCTGTCACAAAAAAAAAAAAAAAAAGTCACGAAAATCGTAGGGGCGTACCCAAAACGCTTAAGTCTTAACTTTCTGCTAGATTTGGTAAACCAACATGATGAACCTGGATTTTCACGTGACGATTAGAATTTCTGATTGGCTGATTAAAGTAGGGAGAAATGTTTTATTATTTAAATAATTACCCTGGCATGGTAGACAAGATCTTTCAAAACACATGTACCTGGGTGGACATCTATCATTTTTCTTGGACATTTTTTATTGAAATAAGTCAACAATGTATAGACCCTCCTTAAACTATTGCCGAAGCAACATATTTCTAAGAGGACCATCAGGCAACCCAGCCTGGAAGCAGTATCGCTGGTGTAATTACTAAACCTACAATAACAACTACATGGCTCAGTTCTTTTCAAGTTCTGGAAGATGATAAAAAGCCAAAGCAGGAGTTCTTGCTAGACCTGTTTATTTCAACATTCCCATTAGCACCTTGATCCTCGGTGTGATTTATGAAAGGAGAATATGCTTAGCAATTAACTATGTTCCACTCTGTGCCTTTTCTTTCTTTTTTTTCCCTTTCACATTTTACCCCACTGGTCTCAGAGCTGAGACAAAGTTGGCTTGGGCTTTATCATTTTTTGATTCCCTCCGCTGTAAAGACATGAGGGAAGTGGAAGGAAATCATGAATGTAAAACAAAGATGGAATTTCTTTGTAATAGTAAAATCTCTGGGGCCTGGGTTAACAGTAAGAGTAGGGAAGACACTACATAGTAAGCTCCATATGCACAGGGAATTCCCGTCCCCCCCCCCTTTGTTCACTAGATTCCCTGGAGCTTAGAACAGTGCCTAACATGTAATAAACAATAAATAAATGCCTAACAGGCCAGCACGGTGACTCACACCTGTAATCCTAGCACTCTGGGAGCCTGAGGCAGAAGGATCCCTTGAGCCCAGGAGTTTGAGGCTGCTGTGAGCTAGGCTGACGCCACGGCTCTCTACTCAGGACAACGGAGTTGAGACTCTGTCTCAAAAATAAATAAATAAATAAATGCATGACAATAGGAAAAGGTACTTGCTAAATTTCTTTAGGTACAAGGAAGTCAGCAAGTTCTAACAGATTGTAACCTTTCATCTTAAGGCAAATTTGATAGAGACCTTGACAATTTAACTACAATTTTTAAAGCAACCTAACTATAAATACTTTCCTGCCTTATTTTGAAATTTAGCTTTTATGTTTATCTTGCTCTAAGAATTATTACAATGAAAATGGCAAAGCCCTCTTTTCACTTCTGCATCTCATAATAAATAGCTGTCACTTATCTAGGGCTTACTATGTGCCCAGCTACTATGTGCATTGTTCTAAATCCTTTATGTATTAACTCACGTAACAGTATCATAAATGTTTTGAAATATCAACCCAAGAAGGAGCTCCTGAAGAGGTAAAACGCGCCTACTAGAGAAAGCCCAAGACTACGTTTACACAATGCTCACTACATCTCAGAATACTTAGCTGAGCCCACCTTTCTAGTTAAGAAACCCTAGGAGCAGAGAAAAAGCACTCTTGAGTCTGGAACTCTATGGTGCCCCTTGAAAAGCCTGACTTCTTTTAGTCTTGTATTTTATCCTTAAAATTAATACCACAGATGTCAGATTAGTAAGGAGGTACTGACTGGGAGGTAGCACAAAGGAGATTTCTGGGTACTGGAAATGTTCTCTACTTGATTGGGTGGTCGTCACATGGGTGTATACATCTGTAAAAATCCATCCATTGAGGTACACACTCAAGATTTGTATACTTTGTGAAAGTTATACTTTAATTTTTAATTTTTTTTTTTTTTTTTTTTTGAGACAGAGTCTCACTGTGTTGCCCAGGCTAGAGTGAGTGCCATGGCGTCAGCCTAGCTCACAGCAACCTCCAACTCCTGGGCTCAAGCGATCCTTCTGCCTCAGCCTCCCAAGTGGCTGGGACTACAGGCATGCGCCACCATGCCCGGCTAATTTTTTCTATATATTTTTAGGTGTCGAATTAATTTCTTTCTATTTTTAGTAGAGACGGGGTCTCGCTCTTACTCAGGCTGGTTTTGAACTCCTGACCTTGAGCAATCTGCCCGCCTCGGCCTCCCAGAGTGCTAGGATTACAGGCGTGAGCCACCGCGCCCAGCCTCTAACTGGAAATCTTGATAATACTGAATAAAGGCTTCACTTGTCCGTATCTCTTAATTCTGTTTTCTGATAGGAGACAAAATCCAAACTGAGATGGAAACGATTCAAGAAGCAGGATCACATGAAGAGTTGTCCTGCCGGCAAATTTTGGAACAAATTGCAAGTGACTTAACCATGTCTCAGTTCTCCACACAAGGTGATATGCCCTGCCAGATTGAGACAGGACTGGCTATTAATCACATAGGAGAAAAACCTTACCTGAGTCATGAGAGTAAACAGTCCTTCAGTGATATCTCAATGTTTGATCTTCATCAACAATTACACTCAAGAGAGAAGTCTTATACGTGTAATGAGTGTGGAAAAAGCTTCTGTTATAACTCAGCTCTTTGTAGTCATCAGAGAATCCACATGGGAGAGAAACTCTACAATTGTGATGTGTGTGGTAAGGAATTCAGTCAAAGCTCATATCTGCAAACTCATCAGAGAGTCCACACTGGAGAGAAACCATTCAAATGCGAGCAATGTGGGAAAGGCTTCAGTCGTAGATCAGGACTTTATGTTCATCGCAAATTACACACAGGAGAGAAATCTTATAATTGTGAGGAATGTGGGAAGGCCTTCATTCATGATTCCCAGCTTCAGGAACATCAGAGAATCCATACTGGGGAGAAACCATTCAAGTGCGATATATGTTATAAAAGTTTTCGTAGTAGATCAAATCTTAACAGGCATTCCATTGTTCACATGCCAGAGAAACCATTCCAATGTGATACATGTGGTAAGAGCTTTGGTCAGAGATCAGCTCTTAATAATCATTACATAGTCCACACTGGAGAGAAACTGTACAGATGTGAGGAGTGTGGAAAAGGTTTCATTCGTAGGCGAGATCTTTATAGACATCAGATGGACCACACAGGGGACAGACCATATAACTGCAAAGAATGTGGGAAGAGTTTCAGATGGCCCTCAGGTCTTTCACGACATCAGCATATGCACAGTGGAGAAACACCTTTCAAATGTGAAGAATGTGGGAAGGGATTTCATACGAATTCACAGCGCTATTCCCATCAGAGAGCCCACAGTGGAGAAAAGCCATACAAATGTGAGGAGTGTGGAAAGAGTTACAAAAGGAGATTGGATCTTGACTTTCATCAGAGGGTCCACAGAGGAGAGAAACTCTATAAATGTAAGGAATGTGGAAAGAGCTTTGGCTGGGCCTCCTGTCTTTTGAATCATCAGAGAATCCACAGTGGAGAAAAACCATTCAAATGTGAAGAATGCGGGAAAAGGTTTACTCAGAATTCACAACTTTATACTCATCGTAGAGTCCACAGTGGAGAAAAACCATTCCAATGTGAAGAGTGTGGAAAAAGATTTACTCAGAATTCACAACTTTATTCCCATCGCAGAGTTCACAGTGGAGTAAAGCCATACAAATGTGAGGAGTGTGGGAAGGGTTACAACAGTAAATTTAATCTCGACATGCACCAGAGGGTCCACACCGGAGAAAGACCTTATAATTGTAAAGAATGTGGGAAGAGCTTTAGCCGGGCCTCAAGTATTTTGAATCATAAGAGACTCCATAGTGGAGAAAAACCATTCAAATGTGAAGAGTGTGGGAAGAGATTTACTGAGAATTCAAAACTTCATTCCCATCAGAGAGTTCACACAGGGGAAAAGCCATACAAATGTGAGGAGTGCGGAAAGGGCTTCAGATGGGCCTCAACTCACCTAACCCATCAGAGACTCCACAGCAGAGAGAAACCATTCAAATGTGAGGGCTGTGGGAAGAGCATTGTACACAGTTCATACCTTAAAGACCAGCAAAGAGACCACAGCGGAGAAAAACCATACAAATGTGAGGACTGTGGGAAGGGCTACAAGAGGCGCTTGAATCTTGATATGCTCTTGTCATTATTTTTAAATGATATATAATTGTTCATATTCATGGGATGCATTGTGGTATTTTGCTACAAGTCTACAGTGTATAATGATCAAATCGTGCAATTAGTGTATTTATCTCTTCAAACATTTATCATTTCTTTGAGTTGGAAAAACTTCAAAATCTGCATTTCGAGCTATTTGAAAATAAACATGAAATTGTTGTTAAATCACCTTGTAGTGCTGTAGAATGCCAGAACTTACTGCTCTATCTAGCTATACTTTTGTATCTGTTAATCAATTTTGGCTGTTCCTCTATTTTTCTCTACCTCTAGTAACCATGATTTATTCTCCACTTTTATGAGGTCAACTTTTTCAGCTTCCATATATGAGCAAGAACATGTATTTATCTTTCTGTGCCTGGCTTATATTGCTTAACGTAATGTCCTCTAAAGTTTTATCCACATATCCACATGACAAGATTTTGTTCTTTTTCATGACTAAATGGTAATTGTGTATATCTGCCACATTTTCTTTCTTTACTCATCTGGTGGACCTTTTGTTTGATTCCATATCTTGGCCTGTGTCTTGGCTATTGTCAGCCCAAATCTTTTAAAAAATTGAGTTATGGCTCACATGCCATAAAATTCATCCCTTTTAAATGTATACTTCAGTAGTTTTTAGTATATTCCCAAAGTCATGCAAGTATCACTACTATCTAATTCCAGATCTTTTTCATCAGCCCAGAAAGAAATCCCCTACCAACTGGCTGTCACTCCTGATCATCCTCCCTCCACAAGATCCTGGCAAATACTAATACATTTTTTTCTCTGTTGATTTGTGTATTCTGGATATTTCATATAAATGAAATTGTACCACAAACAATCTCTTCTGTCTCACTTAGCTTTCAGTTCTCTTGGGTATATACCTAGGAGTGGAGTTGGGTTATAGGCCCAGTCTTTTTGTTTGTCCATTTTAACTGATATCAATTTCATTGAGCCATCCATGCCCTGAGATTCTGCACTCTTCATTCTGGGAATGGACTAAGACTAGGGCTCAAAGACATATGAGCAACAGTGCTCACTGGAGTACAAATCATAAGACAAAGGATGATGAGTTGAGATTGGCAATGGCAAGAGAAGAGAGCGGTATTGCCCTTAGATCCACACAACGGTGTCCATGATTTGGGCTCCATGCATGATAGCCTCACAGTTTGCAATGTCTTCTTCAGATTTCTCTCTGGTCTTTGGAACTTATTCTGTCTGGAAGTGCCATACAGCTGGAGTATCCTGAGCCCGACCTGGACTTATATAGGCCCCATTCTGTTTTTGCATCTGGAGTAGATGTTTCACTTGATTTGCAATTAAAATCAAATAGAAACTATATGTTGTTACCAATTTTATCATTAGATTGGAAAGACGAAATGTAGGTTTGAAAGCAAAAAGCTACTCTCATGCATTGCTGGTGGAAATGCAAAATGACATAACCAACATGGAGGGAAACTTAAGCAACAAAGTACATATTTATTTACCTTTTGATGCTGCAGTCCTGCTTCTGGGAATTGACTCTTAACGATAGCTCATCAATAGTGAGAAAAAAGTAAATGTACAAGTTTACTTATTGCAGCATTGTTGGCAGTGGAAAAATATTTGAAATAAATCCCTATAGACAGGTACACTGTTGAATGAAATACACAGTGGAGGTTATGCAGTTGTAAAAAAGAAAATGTACTTACGTGAAGTGATTTCCAGGATATATTTTTAAGTGAATATATCAGAGTTAGAAGCATGCCATCTTTCATTTAAGCACAACTGGAAAATAAGGAAAAACATATTCTATATATATGTATATATACACACACACATATATGATCTCATTTTCTACAAAAAGATGATAGGTCAGAAAATAATAAAATTGTTTACCTATAGGCATTAGGTGGGAATAGAGTGGGAGTAAAAAGTGGTAAAGAGTAAAGATTAAAAAGAAGAGTGAGCAGCACTTCTCTGAGTAGAACATTTTTATAGTATTAGGAATCATGTTGATAATTTACATACTCAGTAACGTAAAATCAAGAATGGATAAAACAAGTAAAATTTGAGAAGAAAGAAATGGTTGATCACTCTCTCAACATATAAACATCTTAAATGAGACTCTATTCTCCCCCAAAACCTCTTATTTATAAGTGACAGTTTATTATATATATCCATGTATAAATGTGCATCAATAGGTACATCCTTACCTATTACCTATTTTCAAAGATTCAACCATTGGAAGTTAATTTTTCCATTTGAAAAATTCACTTAATTCAGAACTTGGTAATATCCTGAACAAAGTTATGAAAACTTTATGAACATGAGCCATCATAAGAAATATATCTTTCATCATAACTAGGACATTTTTTGTGTGTATAGACATATATGGGTGATTTTAGTGGATATTTCATGTAGTGACAACTTTCCTGCTTATTATGATGCCTTGATAGTTTCTTTTCTAGTTCTTTTTTCTAAATGTTATTATAATGTTCTAGAATTATTTCATAGCTCACTAATGGTCTGTAGTCTTCAATTTGAAAACTTTGAAATGTCCATTAATCTACATCTACAGTTTTTCTACACTTATTTTCAAAGAGATAGTCCAATAGCCCCAGGTGGAATCAACCAGGAATAACCCCTTATGCTTTGCTTTAATCCTAAGTGATTCTTGCTATTTTGATTTTATTATCAGGGCTATCACATTTAGTGTACCCCTGTCAGGTACAGTGTCTCATTCAGATTCTCATCAAAACTGTAATTTTCTACCCATTCCTATTTCAGATAACCAAGTTATTGTCTATATCAACACAGAAAGAGATTATATAGTATAAAATTTTTGTGCAGAAATACTTTGAATGCATAGAAATAAACACTTCTAGGTGTTTGATATTTAGGAATGCAAAGAGTTTAGCACACTACACAGCTTAGGGGGACAGTTTACACAAGACCACCCTCACATGACACCAACTACAAATTTGGGGCTTTCCCAAAACTACCTTCACGTTCAGTAATTTACTTAAAAGACTCTCAGAGCTCACTGAATGATTTTATGCTCACGGATACAGGTTTTTTGTAGGGAAAGATACACATTATAGTTAGCTAAGAGAAAAATTACATAAGTCAGTCTAGTGAAGTACCAAATGGGGATTTTCCATTGTACTCTCCTTGTAGAGTCAGGTTGATATCAACGTCAAGCTCTTCAGCAGTTAATGTTTGCTTTGACATATTGGACAATTTCTTAACTTCTCTGAAATTTGATATTTTCACCTCCAACGCACGAATAATAATACCGTTTAAACGAAAAGTTTAAATGAGGAAAGACAGCTTTTCCATGAGGACAGGGCTTTCCTTTTGGCCTTCTCAAATGGTGGTTATTCCTGCTAAACCCCTGGTAGCACAGGGTCTGGAGTAGGTGCTGGTACCTTTCTCATTCCTCATTGCCCTTCCCAAACCATCCCATTACACCCATTCTTTAAAATCTACCTGTTTTAGCCTCGTACCATCAGATTATACTTATCCTCCTTTCAGTCATCTAATGACCCCTAAACAGTCATTCTCTGTTAATTTCTTGAAGATGATGATTTCCCAGCTTGTTCTGCTTGTAATCATACTCCTGTAATAACTGGGGGCATTAGGAAGTCGCGTTTATAGAATAGTTTCGCTCAAGGAAACCTGAAGCACACTCTTAAGTGCAGGAATCCATATAACTGCCCAGGAGGTCAGGGCTGCGGGATTAGTTCCCTTCGGGCGTTGCGGGAAGTGTAGTCAGAGATGTCCGAGTAACCGCAACACTTCTCCCTGGAAGGTGAGACTAGGAAGCGTAGCCAACACTGTCTTGGGGTAGCGGACACTTTATTCACTTAGACCGGCGGATCCAGGGAATTCTGGGAAGTGTAGTCCAGCAGCCCCGCAGGCAGGCGGACTAAGGAATTCTGGGGGATGTAGTCCAGACGCACCATGGCAACGCGGGCACTTCCGTTCCCGGTGCGGGAGGTTGCTACCTTACTTTCCTTGGTCGTCTGAGCCAGTTCCTCGTCTCGCGGGCCCTTCCGAACTTCACGGATTTACGCTTGGGGCCTGCAACGACCCGGCAGTCGATTTAGGGGAAAGAAGTCTTGGCGGAGGACGGAGGGAGGGGCAAAGCCGGCGGTTTTCGTTCCGGTCGGCGGAGCCTTCTCGCCTTTGGGGTTGTCGTCGCGTCCCTCAGGGGATTCGGTCGTTCGTCGTGTCGCGTCTCGCCTGGTTTGAGGGTTTCTGGGTCTCTCAGCTCGTTCAATCCGCCTCCCTCCGCCGCGCGCAAGGCCACTTGCTCTGGTGGGTAGCGTTGGGAAGTTAATCTCCCAGGGCCTCTCCTTGCTGTTCCTTAAAATGGGGAATTTAGGATCATCCGTCCTAGATCAACCATCCTAGTAGAATTGTTTTGGAAACTGAAAGAGATAATGCAGATGAAAGCCTTAAAACAGTTCCCGTCTCGTGGTGAATGGTGATCTCTTCTTGCTTGTATTTTGGAAATACAAATTTCCAAATTAATTTCCCGTAAAGCAGTCAGGTCCCCCGGTTGGGGTCAGAGCTCCAGCTGTAGTGACTCCGGTCCTTCTCTCTGACCTCTGCGGGACGCTGCATGATCCTGAACACCTGATCTTTTTTAGGAAGGAGAGGTTTGGTTCCATCTTGCGGGAAGGGAGGGGAGCGACAGGATCTTTGTGTTTCACAGTTTTCTCTTTCCCTAGCTGGACTTTTCAAAAATGACTGCACAGAGGTAGAGGGAGTGACTCCTTGGCTACTGACAGCAAAGCTCCGCGTGAGTATGACTTGTCATTTTTGTTTTACAGAGACCACGTCTGTCGCGGGATATGTAATCGGGCTTGAGTGTGGATAATAATTAAATCTTAATTACTAACTTCAGTTCTAAGGGCTTTGTACAAATAAATACATTTATGCCACACCGTGGCTCTGTGGAGAGGGACTGCTTTTTTCTTATTTTAAAGATGAGAGAGAGACACACGGAGCACGAGTTATTTGCCCATAGTCACCCATGAATGGCGGAGCTGAGGTTGGAGCCTGTGCAGCCTGGCTCTTGAGCCTGAGTTGATGCCTTATTCTCATTAAAGCACAGGAGCTAGCTGTAATTAGGCGGGGAAAGTTAAGACTTGATGATTAATGGGACCTTGAGAACGAGGCTCATGGGCTTGGACTTTTCTGAGTTTTTGAAACCATTGTCAACTATTTTGTTTCACTTTCTGCAAATATTTCTTATTCTTATAGAACCATAACACTGTGCAGCATTCAGAAATTACAGAAATAAGAGGAGAAAAAATTTAATTACTCATGAATCCAAGATGTAAAGATAGTAACAGTTAAGCTTCTAATGCATTTCTCTTTAGTGGTTCTTTATTTATTCACTCATAAATGTTCCCCAAATTTTTATTATGCTTTTTTCAATATTTTCTCCTTACCTGTTTAACTGTGAAAATTTCCAGACACTGCCAAGAGAGAATAAACCAGTGAACTGCCCCATTCTATCATGCTCATTCTTATTTTTCACATTATGATTATTCCTGTGACTATTCACTGATTTTCAAAATTTTAATACAGTATTTATATAATTTTATTTCTTTAGGAAACTTGCAAAAATAGTATAAGAAATTCTCATCTACTTTTTACCCAAATTTACTAATTGTTTACATTTTGCCTATTTACTATGCTGATAACCATCAGCCAAGTATCACTAGGAACACACCTGTATCCAGAGACAGCTTTCTGCAGCAAGGAAGCCCACATACCAGGGTAATCATGGGCTATCTTGGTAAGAGGCATTTAGGAAGAGCTGGCTAGAGAGTTTCACATAACATGCCAGATAATATTGCATATTATAGTAGATAATATATATTGAATATATATGTGTTAAATGACTACTAATAGGAGTTAATTGTGTTAACTGTTAGATAATGGTAGGTAACAGATAACATCATGGTAACTAATATGAAGTCCCATATTTAAATTTGTTCTGTTTTTCATTTTAAGTCCTTTTAACTGTCTCTCCCCTCTTCCCCACTTCAAAGTCCAATTTTATGCATTGCCTTTAGTTGTCACATTTCTGTCATCTTTAATCTGGAATGATTCCACAGTCATTGTCTTTTTTGTTCCTGATATTTTTGAAGAGTATAGACAAGTTATTTTGGACAAGACTGTTTATTTGGGGTGTGTTTGGTATATTTCATGTTTAGGTACAGATTATGCATTGTTGGCAGGGATACCACAGAAGTGGTAAGATGTCCTTTGTAACAGGCCACATGATGTCGGTTTGTCCCTTGATTGGTGATCTCAGTTTTCTTCACTTTGCTAAAGTGATATTTGCCAGATTTCTTTTTTATTGTAAAGTTACTGTTTTTTTTAGTTGATGAAGTTTTTTTTTTTGAGACAAAGTCTCGCTCTGTTGCCCGGGCTAGAGTGAGTGCCGTGGCGTCAGCCTAGCTCACAGCAACCTCAAACTCCTGGGCTCAAGCCATCCTCCTACCTCAGCCTCCCAAGTAGCTGGGACTACAGGCATGTACCACCATGCCCGGCTAATTTTTTCTATATATTTTTAGTTGACCAATTAATTTTTTCTATTTATAGTAGAGACGGGATCTCGCTTTTGCTCAGGCTGGTCTCGAACTCCTGACTTGAGCGATCCACCTGCCTCGGCCTCCCAGAGTGCTAGGATTACAGGCATGAGCCACCGTGCCCGGCCTAGTTGATGAAGTTTTTATGGGTAGATACATTTATTAGTTTTTATTCTAATGTAAAGATAAGCTCCCTTTTCTCCCCTATTGGCTTATTCGTTCATTCAAATATGAATATTCTATCAATATGGACTCTGAATCCAGTTTTGTTAAGTTAAATGATATGTAGATTAACCATTATTTTTCTAGCTTTATTGAGGTAAAATATCATAGCATTTACTCATTTCAGGTACACAATTTAGTGATCTTTAGAAACTTTGCTGAGTGGAGAAACCATCACCGTAATTCAGTTTAGATCATTTTCATCCCCCAATCAGACTCCTCATGCCCATTTACAGTTAATCCTCATTCTCATCCCAAATTCCCATCAACAAATCTTTCTCCTTATATACATTTGTCTGTTCTGGACATTTCATGTAAATGAAATCATACCATCTGTGGCTTTTTGTGAGTGGCTTCTTTCACTTAACATAATGTTTCCAAGGTTCATGCATGTGGCAGCATGAGTCAGAACATCATTTCTATTAATTTCCAAGTGAGATTCCATTGCATGGATATGCCACAACTTGTGTATCCATTGACCCATAGGAGGACATTTAGGTTGATTGCAGTTTTGGGTTATTATGAATAATGTTACTGTGATCATTCATGTGCTAATTCACAATATACGTTTGTGTTGGTGGGCGGTATCCCTGACCACTCTTTCATGTCTCTTTCTGCCTTCCATAGCATTCCAGTCACAGTTCTGCCTTCACAGGAACTGCAGAAATCGGACTTTGCAAATTTCCAGAAATAGGAGGAAAAATGACCACGTTAAAGGTAATACAGTTTTGTTTTGTTTTGTTTTTCTGACTACAGTGTCTCACTCTGTTTTCTGAACTAGAGTACAGTGGCTCATAGCTCACTGCAGCCTCAAAAACCTGGGCTTAAGAGATCCTCCTGCCTCAGCCTCTCAAGTAGCTGGGACTACAGGCATGTGTTACCATGCTCACTAATTTTTCTATTTTTTTGTAGAGACAAGGTCTCACTATGTTGCCCAAGCTGGTCTTGAACTCCTGGCCTCAAGCAGTCCTCCTGCCTTGGCCTCTCAAAGTGCTGGGGATATAGTCAGGAGCCACCATGCCTGGCTGGTATATAGTATTAACAGCCTTTCTTGCTGTTAATTTTTCCTCACTACTCAGATTGTCACATATTTTCTCTGTCTTGGAAAGACTTGAAGAGAGCAACAGGCATTTGAGGACCTGTTTTAATGCCAGGGTCTGTCTTTGTCCCTTTTGAGTTGACTTTGTTTATAGATTTTGTTTATTTTATTCTTATAGTTGGCACTCGGTATTTCTCCAGTGAAATAGCACATTTTCTCCTTGGGCCCCTCAGGGGACCTCTTCTCATCCTTTCATGGCACTTTCTGAGGTGCACCAAGATGCTTGGCATTCCAGGTGCACAGGGACAGCAGTTAGCATGGTCATTATATAAAATCTTTAAATCCCTCTATGACAAAAGATATCTTACAGAGAATTACCAGAAAATATAACAAGTTGGGGCAAAAATATTTAGTACACAGATGCCCCAAAACAGACAAAGTCCATAATAGGAATCTTATGCACGGTGTAAAGAAAAAATCCGAAGCGATGTGAATAAAGAATGTGAAGCAGCAAGTGAACAAAGGAGAAATAGAGATGGCCAGTAAACGCTGGTATTCATTTATAACCCTGTGAGAATGACAAACGGAATCATTCTTCCTAATCAGATTGCCAAACTGGAAAATTTATAGCCTGCCTTTGGCCATCATGTAGAGAAACATGGTGCTTATATTCTCTTGAAAGATTGGAGAGGGCAGGAAGAAAGTCAGGAGGGAAATCTGCCATTATAGGATCATAATTTTAAATGTGCTTGTTTTTTGATTTTTAAATTTTCATTTGCAATTATTTTAAGTGGACCTTAAAGTAAGATCTGCATAAAATGTTCTGTGTAGGGTTGGTTGTGTATGAATGAATATTAAATATTCATTATTAAATTAAATATTCATTATTTAAAACAGGTAAATATAGATCATCAGTTCCCTTGAATAATGTGCAGTCATGAGATGAGATGAAATAGATGATGATAATAGTAATAATAAATGACAGCTAATGTTTGTCAGACACTTAGTCTGAGCCACACGTTGTTCCAAATGCTATGCGAGGTGTATAGCCCCTTGTTCAATCTTTGAAAGCGCTCTGTCATTTAAGAACTATTATACTGGGATCAAAGTAGGTGAACTTGTCCAAGGTCACACAGCTTTGAAGGGACAGACCCGTGTGATGTACCCTCAGGCATGATGGCTGCAAATTATGACACTGAATGCCGCAGTTAATGGTGCTGGTGTGTGCCTTGAGTGTACAGAGGACAGACTAGCATGGCTGTTCAGGATGTGTTACCAAAAGCTTGTTTGTTTGGCAAATTTTAACGAAAAGTGCTCACATCCAGGGTTCCTGTGTGAGAGAGGAGTGAGGTGGGTGTTATCAAGTACGTTGCTACTAAATTGCTAAATGTTTCTGGGACTATTGGTACTCTTTCCAAAAAGTGAAACATGTGTAGCCCCCGATGTATCATTTAGAGTTCTAGATGGTTACTTATAAATAGACCCAGTGAGGGCACAAAGTAAAAGAACAAGGGCTGTTGTCATTGCTGTGCTTTTGGTAAGGCTGAGGAAAATCAGTGTGTGGCATTGGCAAGACAGGAGGAGAAGGAATGGGAAATCTACAAATTGATTTAAGTCCCTTAACATTCTGTCCACCTTCTCTGTGCTGTTTCTTTCTTTTCAAGTGGCCATTGAGAATAAGATTGAAGTTAGGTGTGCTTGATGTTACAGGAGGAACTGACCTTTAAGGACGTGGCTGTGGTCTTCACCGAGGAGGAGCTGGGGCTGCTGGACTCTGTCCAGAGGAGGCTGTACCGAGATGTCATGCTGGAGAACTTCAGGAACCTGCTCTCAGTAGGTGAGGACACGAGCCTTCTGACACTAAATGTCAGCCCCCTGGAGTTACTCTGTGGCCTCTGGAGGTCTAGAATTAGTTGCCCACTTTTGTGGACCTGACTTTCCTATTAACAATTTTTGATGAAATAAAATAAGGTAGAAAACACCAGAGTTTGTTAGGAGGACTGGAATACGTTGTAGCAAAAACTCTGGCCGGTTGTGTGAGTGGTGTGACAATCTCCTCCAGGGGGAGGAGATTTAATGAAAATCAACATTGGTTAGAAATAGGTTTTTGTTGTATGTATTTATGCATCTGTGTCTGAGTCTTGAAATACTGATATCTCCTTAATAGATAATCCTAAAAATGTTTGAAAAACACTGCTTTTGATTAATTGATCAGCGTGCAGTAGGAATTCAAATTTCCAGTAAGTTGTGTTAATACCTTTAGTGTGTTTTACATATGTGACTTTGCATGTCCATAGGGCATCACCCCTTCAAGCATGATGTATTCTACTTAGAAAATGAAAAAAGGCTTGATACTGTGAAGGCAACAACCCAAAGAAAAGAGAAAGCAGGTAAGAACCAAGTGACTGGGAGTTCTTGTCTACGTTTCTTTTATCTTTTGCACTGCTGTGGCCGTCATCCAGTCCAAATTGCCAAACCTCTTTCCTGGATTATTGCGACAGCATTTGTACTGGGTGCCCTACTTCCACCCTTAATAGCGTAAAGTCTGTTCTCCTACAGGCTGTTTCCATTTGTGGCCAAAGTGATCCTTTGGGAGTGTAAGTCACATTGCCATTCCACTGCTCAAAACCCTTTATGGCTTTTTATTTTTCTTGAAGAATCTTAAAAGTAGCTTCTAGAGTCCTACATGGTCTGCTCCTCAGCCCCCACTGCCTGTCTGACCACAGCTCCTGTCTTCTGCCTCTCGCTCAGTCTTTTCCTGCCATCCTGTCCTCCCTGCTGTGTTTCAGACCTGCCGAGGACTCTGCATTTCCTATTGCTGCCATAACAAATCACCACACACTTTAGCAGATTTAACAACAAAAATGTATTATCTTTCAGTTACTTATGTTTGAAGTTCAACGTGAGGCTCACTGAGCTGAAATTCAGCTGTCAGCAGGTCTGCATTCCTTCCTGGAGGCTCTAGGGGAGGAGAATCTGTATCTTTACCTTTTCAGCTTCTAGGGGCTGCCAAATTTCTTAGCTTGTGGCCCCCTTCCTCTGTCTTCACAGCCAACTCCATTGTTTCTGTGATCACCATCTATAGTCACATTTCCCTCTTACTCTCTCTTTTGTGTCCCCTTTCCACTTACAAGGACCCTTTTGATTATATTGGACCCACCTGGATAATAAATAGGCTAGTCTTCTATTTTTAGGTCAGGCGATTTGCAACTTTAATTCCCTCTGCAACTTTACCCTTTGTCACGTAACCTGACATATGCTTAGGCTCCAAGAATTAGAACGCAGATTCTTTGCGGGGCAGTCATTCTGCCTATGAAAGACATTTCTGCCTCAAAGCCCTTATTTGCTCTTCTCTCTGCCTGGAAAACTCAACTAAAATCCTCTCGGCCCCTCCCTTACTTCATTCTGGTCTCTCCGCCCTGTCTTATATTGTGTCCCATGGGCTTTTGTTTACTTCAGTGTCACCTCTTTCTCCCCACTGGAAGGTAATCTCCAAGATTGGAGGAATTTTGTCTGTTTTGTTTATTGCTCTGACTTCAGAGCCTAGAATAGTCCAGGTATCTAAATATTTGTTGGCATAATGAATGTGTTAATGGATGGGCAGAACCTCACTGTCTCTAGGAGTCTTGAGATAGGATAGGTCTTGTACAAACCAGAGTAAATGAAGTATGTTGCAGAACATGATTTGTTTTCTGACAGCTGTATATATAATTTCTTCTTCCTTAGGTGCCCT
Source organism: Lepilemur ruficaudatus (assembly GCA_963574885.1). Lineage (NCBI taxonomy): Eukaryota > Metazoa > Chordata > Mammalia > Primates > Lepilemuridae > Lepilemur > Lepilemur ruficaudatus. The sequence continues at coordinate 30,168 of CAUYRT010038258.1, forward strand.
TGGTATGAGTGTGTGTTTGAGTATGTGCACTTGACCCATATTCCATGGAAACTTGTAAGCATGTGGTTATGACCACACTAAGTAACTAGCCTTCCCAGTGGCTTTCCTGGAGCCTTCCATGGGAAGTATATTCATTTCTGGGAAGGAATACTTTCTGAATAAGGATTCTGATGTGTACTCCTGAAAACAGCTTCCCCACACAGGAATATTTCTGTTTCCTACAATGTCAGATAGTAACCACGTTGCAAACTGGTTTCCCTTAAATGACCTGCCCATCTACACCCTTTTGCTTCTTCCAAAGTGCCCATCCTCATCACCACCCACAGATTTGTCCTTTCCTGTGCTAGAGTTGGAAGATTTAAGATTTGAGTGACACAAGTCACACAGCTGAACATTGCCTATATCTTAGGTTCAAAAATACGTTTTGGGCTGGGAGTGGTGGCTCATGCCTGTAATTCCAGCACTTTGGGAGGCTGAGGCGGGAGGATGACTTGAGGCCAGGAGTTAGAGACCAGCCTGGGCAACATAATGAGACCCTGTCTCTACCAAAAATAAAAAAAATTAGCTGAGCATTGAGGCACATGCCTGTAGTCCCAGCTACTCAGGAGGATGAGGCAGGAGGATCGCTTGAGCCCAGGAATCCAAAGTTATGGTTGCTACGATTGGACCACTGCACTGCAGCCTAGGTGAAAAAGTGAGACCCTGTCTCTAAGAAAATAAATAAAATTAAAAATAAAACAAAATGAAAATATGTTGTGCTTTTATTTCCTACAAATTTAGTCATTAAACAAATGTTAAAGAATATAGAAAACATACAATTTTTCCCTTATTTTAATAAAGACCTGGGTTTTATTTTCAACGAGTTGACATTATAACCTGAGAAAAATCAGAAAACTTCCCACTCAAAATTGTCATATCTTCAGAGAAATTCACTGTCCCCCTCAAAAAACTATTTTTAAGGGTTGGTTTGTTAGATATAACCATTAACTACAGTATCCACCAGCAAGTACATACTCACCTATTAATATTTTTCCAAGGTATCACCCTTGGAAATTATCTTTACATTTGAAACAATTTGTTTAATTAAGTATTGAGTAACTTCTAGAACAAAAGTTTTCAAGCTCTTTTGAGCATGAGCCATATTAAGAAATGCATCTTTCACTGTAACCAGAACAATGAAAGAAACATTTTGCATGTAGATTGATATGCATGGCTTTAGTAGGCGTTTCACATAAGGATTCCTTTTCTGCTAATGCTCTGATAGTTTCTATCCTGGTTTTTTTCTGAATGCTTTTTATAAGATTTTAAACTGTAGTTCACTAAAGGGCTACAGTTTTCTATTTGAAAAACTGATGTGAAAGGCCAATTCATTTATACCCAGAGCTTCAGAAGGCCCTCTTGCTTTCTTTTCATCCCAAATGCCTCTCGCCACCTTTGGTTTTTTCATGAACGTCACCCTTGGTGTACCCCGACCTGTCATACAGCCTTTCAGCTTCCCCACAAAATTATAGTTTTCTGTCCTTGTTCTATTTCAAATAACTTACATGGAAAAGATAATTTCCTCCTAAGACTTGGTTTTAACTGTCACAAAAAAGTCAAAGTCAAATAAAATCATTTATTTATTCGACATGCATTTGTTGAGCACTCAGTGTGACAGGCACAGTTCTGGACAATGGTTATAAAGTAGGAAAGTGTAAAATGTGTATAATGTCCGAATTGTAAAATGTTTCCTTCGTTGATGCTGCATGGTGGTAGAAAAGACATACATGAAACAATCAGTGATTTAGAGTGTCAGATGGTAGAAAGTGCTGTGAAGAACATAACCAGGTTCAAATTGCCAGAGGTGAATTGAGTGAGGACTGGATTTATCCTTTTTCATTTTCATTTTCAGTGACTTATCATTTCGAATTGGGTGAGGACAGGATTTATCATTTTTCCTTGGGTGGTAAAGAAGGCCTCATTGGTGAGTTGCCATTGAACAGGGACCTATCAGATACGAGGAGTCATCTGTGTCACTATCTGGGAAGAGTTCCTGTCCAAATATAACTCTTGTAGGGTTGGCTTTCAGAGTTTACACTGTGACCTCATTTTTTCCCTCTCCCAGACTCTGTCTCAGTTGTAAAAGATTAGCTTCTACTTTTTTATTGTTTTTTTTTTTCTGGAGGTTTGAATTACTGTCAGATTTTAGAATAATATATTATCAAGTTCAGCTTTCACGTTTGTCCTCCTGAAGAAAACTTGTGGACAGGAACTAAAGATCCACTTTCTGCTTCTACTCTATATTTGAGTCAGTATGTGGTTAGATATTTGCTCCCAATGTGCAAGTTGTGTTAAACATTACAGTCACTTAGACACTGAAGTAACTTTCCAATAAAATGACCCATGGCAGAGTTATATAGAGGCTATTTATCAAATGTCTACTGAAACAAAGGAGGAAGCAGCTTTTAACTGACTATTCCTACATGGAGGGGAATACATTTTTCCCCTGTAAAAATTTCCTCAGAAGTATTTTCTAAACTTTAGTGGAAGAGTTTCTTGAAAAAGTATAGATACCGTTGTACAACTTTAGAAACTTTAGACTCTCAATAAGGATAAACCTTTTTAGAAGACACATTTTAAACTTCATTTATATTAGAAGTGATCAAGAGTTTGTAATAGTTGCCAACTCATTTAATGTTTATCAACACAGAAAAATTAGATTAGGTGCAATGTTGTGCTGAATATTCAAGAATAAGTTGACCCTTGAACAACGTGGGGTTTGGGGACACTGACCTCCCTTGCAGTCAAAAATCTGTGTCTAACTTTTGACTCCCCCAAAACTTAACTACTAATAGGCTACTATTGACTGCAAGCCTTACCGATAATATATAGTCAATTAACACATATTTTATATGTTATATGTATTACATAGTGTATTCTTACAATAAAATAAGCTAGAGAGAAGAAAATAGTATTAAGAAAATTATAAGGAGGAAGAGAAAAAGTAGGTCTTGCTGTCTCAGGGGTGGTAGAAGTGGAGGAAAATCCATGTATAAGTGGACAACACCTGGTTCAAACTTATGTTGTTCGAGGGTCAACTGTACTGTGAATTTGTAAAAATAAATATTTCAGCATATTTAATAATTTGAATATGTAACATGAATCAAAACTGCAAAGTATTTGATTATTTTTTGCTTTTCCTTAAAATTCTTCTTGATTCATATTTTATTATCTATGTGAGTTTTATGTTTACATAATTTACTATCTAAGATTCTATGCTGACTTTGAAATTCAATAGAAATGGCAGTAGGTTAACAGTTTGTATCATATTATCAACTTTTAAAATTAAGTCTTTGACTTCTAACTTGTACCTCACATATGATACTTGGTATCATCTAAATAGATCTCATTAATGCCTAGTAGATAGCAGCCAGCTAAACCACCTCTTGGTTTCTCTACTTATGCAAACCAGAGACTGTGATACACAGTGGAAAAGACAAACTGGACCTTCTCTGAATTTGTTAAAATCTCATGCTCTCTCCTAAGTATGAAATCTTGAAAACTGTGAACAGAGCCTTCAGTTGTCCACATCTCTGAATTCTCTGTCCTTACAGCAGACAAGATCCAAAGTGAGATGGAGACTATTCCAGAAGCAGGACCACATGAAGAGCTTTCCTGTGGGCAAATCTGGCAACAAATTGCAAGTGATTTAGGCAGGTGTCAAGACTTCATGATAAATAGTTCACAATTTCCCACCCAAGGTGATTTGTCCTGCCAGGTTGAGGCAGAACTATCTGTAACTCATACAGGACAGAAACTTCACCAGTGTAATGAATGTAAAAAATCCTTCAGTGATGTCTCCAGCTTTGATCTTCATCAACAGTTACATGCAAGAGAGAAGTCTCATACATGTGATGAGTGTGGAAAAAGCTTCTGTTACAGCTCAGCTCTTCATATTCATCAGAGAGTTCACATGGGAGAGAAACGTTATAAGTGTGATGTGTGTGGAAAAGAATTCAGTCAGAGCTCACATCTGCAAACTCATCATAGAGTCCACACTGTAGAGAAACCATTCAAATGCATGGAATGTGGGAAAGGCTTCAGTCGTAGATCAACACTTACTGTGCATTGCAAACTGCACACAGGAGAGAAACCTTATAATTGTGAGGGATGTGGTAGGGCCTTCATACATGCTTCCCATCTTCAGGAACATCAGAGAATCCATACTGGGGAGAAACCATTTAAATGCGATGCATGTGGTAAGAACTTCCGTCGTAGATCAGCACTTAATAATCATTGCATGGTCCACACAGGAGAGAAACCATATAAATGTGAGGACTGTGGGAAGCGTTTCACTTGTAGTTCAAATCTTCATATCCATCAGAGGGTCCACACAGGAGAGAAGCCTTATAAGTGTGAGGAATGTGGGAAGTGCTTTATTCAGCCTTCACAATTTCAGGCTCATCGGAGAATCCACACTGGAGAGAAACCATATGTATGTAAAGTATGTGGTAAGGGCTTCATTTATAGTTCAAGTTTTCAGGCCCATCAGGGAGTCCACACTGGAGAGAAGCCATACAAATGTGATGAGTGTGGGAAGAGCTTCAGGATGAAAATCCATTATCAAGTTCATCTGGTAGTCCATACAGGAGAGAAACCCTATAAATGTGAGGTGTGTGGGAAAGCCTTCCGTCAGAGTTCATATCTTAAAATTCATCTGAAAGCACATAGCGTGGAGAAACCTTATAAATGTGAGGAGTGTGGGCAGGGCTTCAATCAGAGTTCACGACTTCAGATCCACCAGCTGATCCATACCGGCGAGAAACCATACAAATGTGAAGAGTGTGGAAAGGGATTCAGTCGTAGAGCAGATCTTAAAATTCACTGTAGAATCCACACAGGAGAGAAACCATATAATTGTGAGGAGTGTGGGAAGGTCTTCAGTCAAGCCTCACATCTTCTGACCCATCAGAGAGTCCATAGTGGAGAAAAACCATTCAAATGTGAAGAGTGTGGGAAGAGCTTTGGTCGGAGTGCACACCTTCAAACCCATCAAAAAGTCCACACTGGAGAAAAGCCGTACAAATGTGAGGAGTGTGGGAAGGGCTTCAAGTGGAGCCTGAATCTTGATATGCATCAGAGGGTGCACACGGGGGAGAAACCGTACACATGTGGGGAATGTGGGAAGCAGTTCAGTCAGGCCTCAAGTCTTCAGCTTCATCAGAGTGTCCACACTGGAGAGAAACCGTACAAATGTGGTGTGTGCGGTAAAGTCTTCAGTCGGTCTTCACAACTACAGTCTCATCAGAGGGTTCACACAGGGGAGAAACCTTACAAATGTGAGATATGTGGTAAGAGCTTCAGCTGGAGATCAAATCTTGTAAGTCATCACAAAATCCATGCCAGTGATAAATTTTATGAAAGTGACGAGTGTGGTAAGAACATCAGAGAATTGTCAGAGGAAGGCAGTTCTACAAAGCAATGTATTTTAAAAACTCATTTACAACCTGAATTCTTATAATCAGGTTTCACAGGAGAGAAAATGTTTGTTTTATGTAAGTCAGTGTTTAAAGCAATAGCTCAACATATCCCAGTGGCCCAGAGACCACACAGCTGAGAACCCTTGTAAGTGGTACAGTAAGGACTTCAGTCAGACCTTTAGCATTTACCAGATGTCACTTAGGAAATAGGACTTAGGAAAAGGGTTTGGTTTGGCTTTTAACAAAAGTATAGTGATGAGGGTGTCAGAATTGATATCCACTAAACTATAAGCTCCACTGGGAAAGGAACTTTGCTGCTGAATCTATACAGCCTTAACGTTGACTAGTGCTTATAGGTGTGATCAGAATTTGTTTGTTAAATGAATCAAAAGGAATAAATGTACAATGTTTGAAAATCATATCCAAAGGAGGAAACCTGCAAAATAAAATTATTCAGGGAAATAAGCATTTGTTGAAATGCAGAAAACCACTGGATACTGCAGTCTACCATATTAATATGGTATTACCTATTGCAATTGACCTCTGTCCTGCCTCTAGCCTCTGCTCTCAAATTGGGTTCTTATTGTTTGGGGCCCTGTCTAGTTATCCAAGGGGGTTGCATACAGTATAAATTGAACTATCTTTTGTGATTTTTCTGACAATGCATACTGAAAAAGTTTTATTAACCTTACAACAACAGGTTACTGAATATTAACAGAATTGAATTTTTATCCATAAACATTAAGGCAGGCGTTTACTGTAACACTTTTAAAGTGTCAGAAGTAGTTAACTAATGATTTTTTTAAAAGTACCTTTATTAACCTTGAATTTGTTTGATTTCTAACTCAGCATTTCCACCCAGATTTTGAAATGATTGCCTTCCTATTACTGTAGTATTCTGTTATCAAAACTTCTCAAGTAAGGGCTATACCATATTCTTACCCTCCACCCATGCAGCAAATACCAAAAAAAAAAAAAATTCATAGAAATTTGATTATTTTATCAAATGTATTATTGGGGCAGGATTGACATATGCATGCTTTTCCCTATTGGTAGCAGAAAAGCGTGGTTTTGGGAAAGGAGTATGTAACGGAATATAGGTTGTACATCTCTTTGATTTGGAAATTATCTAATTGGAATTTATGATTATGAGATTAAAATGCCAAAATATAAATAACATATCAGTGATGTCACTGATTATTTAAAATGGAAGCATTTGTTCCTTTGCAAGAATTTTTTTTTTTAGTCCCCAGTCTTCTTGGCATCTTTGTAGGAATTTGAGTTTTGATATATTCATTCTTGTATTAACCTGAGGCCATTAAAATGATGGCAGATATCTGTAATGACAGGAGAAATACATAATATGGGCACTGGGAGATCATGGATGATAGCTTTTGTAGTGTAAATCTTTGTGAGTGAATGTGTGCGTGTACATGCATAAGATAATGTGTAAAGGGATATCCTTCCTTAGTGATTTTCTCTAGCAATGAGCATTTTGTAGTATTTTTCTATTTTATAATTCCATAAGTTATGTTTTAATTTCTTATTGAACATCAATATTACCAAAGCAGTAAATTATGGACAATAGAATTTGAAAAAAATACTAAATAATAACCCCTTACAGTTAAAGCCTAGATATTACATGATTGTTCTATGTGGTTATATGGCACATAAGATCAAAATTAAGTAATGGACTTTGGGAGCAAATTTCAAAAACAAAAAAATTCTCTGCACGTTTGAACACAGATAAATTGATGAGTGTGAACATGGTATTTTTTAGAATTAATGCATGCTACATTTTTTTAAGCATTAATCTATAACAGGGAGAGGGCAAATCCTGGATATAGAAACAAAATGGGTAAACACATGTTGTGAAGATATTAAAAAAAAAGAGAAAGGTTCCCTGAGGAAAAGGTGTCATAGCATAATAGCAGCAGACCTTCTTTGGATGTGGAACCGGTGAGGGACAAAGAGCAGGTCTGGATGCCATTCCATACTCCTTAGACATGATGGTGATATTTTCTGTGTAGTTAATTAAAGGGCTTTACTCAACAAATTACATCTAATTGGGGAGACTTGTCTTCACAATTGATTTTCTGGAGTGTAGTTTCACAGGATGCTTTGTATTCACCAATTTGCATGATATATGGGGGGACCCTAAGACCACCACCACATTCTGTGATTGCTAGGAATACTCAAGACACCCTCTATTGTATATTGACTCTGATAGGATACAAAGTAAATTGAGCAAAGGGAAAATGTGCATGGAATGAAGTCCAGAGGATATCAAGCCCAGTTTCCAAGAGTCCTCTCCCTGTGGAATCATTCACAATGCACTAAATTTCTTCCAGCATTGAATTGTAACAACATGGGTGAAATGTCTACCAGGGGAGTCTCAACAGAGACTCAGTGCCCTAGGTTTTTAGTTCAGTTTAGTTTTGATTTTTTACAAGGAGCTGGTCACGTAGGCAACCTCTCCCTAGCCTATACCAAAATTCCAGACTCCCAGAAGGAAAGTAGGTATTCAGTGTAAACCACATTGTATAAATAGCTTATGCGCAGTGAGCCACTTTTATCAAGGAATTGTGGAAAGCCTACCAAAATCTAAGTTTCCAGATACCAGTCAAGGGCTAACCTTGTATCTTTGTGCTTCTATAACAGAATACCAGATTGGGTAATTTATAAACAATAGAAACTGATTTCTCACACTTTTGGAGGCTGGGAAGTCCAAGAACAGGGCACTGGCAGGTTGTGTGTACAGTGAGGGCTGCTCTCTTCTTCCAGAATGGCACCTACTTGCTGCATCCTCTTGAGGGACAGATGGTGCATACTAATGGTGGAAGGGATGGAAGGGGAAGAGGGGATTAAACTTTAACAAGCGGACATCATCATTCAAACCATAGCATGTTGCAAGCAGGCCTTCCTAAGGACAGCCATCTCCAGCCTATGTTAACTCTTTTCTGTACACATGGCATCAGAAACCTGGTACCTGTGTTCTTTCATTGTTTCTTCTTTTCTTTTTTTGGAACCACCAGATACCATATTAGGTCATCTCTCCTCAAGATAATTTGTAACAGAAAACTCAGTAGGTTAAACCAAAAAAATTTGTTGACACCCTGCCCCATAACCGGTAAGACCGTAGGTACCTCCTGACGACCTGAGTCTTCAGGTTGGTCACAAGATAGCTGTAGAACTTGGGAGCTACCTGGGTTTGGGGCAGGGCAGTGTTGTTTGTTTGTTTTTACTTCTATGGTGAGGCTTTCTAGAGTTTACCAAGAAGACTCTGTGATAGGCAATAGACTTACATCCCCCTGACCATGTCTGTCTTAGTCCATTCAGGCTGCTATAACAAAATACCATAAATGGGTAGTTTATAAACAACAGAAATTTATTTCTCACAATTCTGGAGGCTAGGAAATCCAAGATCAAGACGCCAATAGGTTCATTGTCTAGCGAGGGCCCCCTCTCTGTTTCATGGATGGGTCTCCTGGCTGTGTTCACACATAGTTGACTCCCTCAGGCCACATTTGTAAGACCACTAATCTTATTCATGTGGGTTCTGCCTGCCCTAGTGATCCAGTTACCTCCCAAAGACTCCACTTCCCAATGCCATCACTTTGGGAGTTAGGGTTTCAACACAAATTGGGGAGGTGGGGTGGGAAGGCGAGGCCCCAATCATCCAGACTGCAGCACTGTCCAAAGAGAAGTGAGCGGTTCTGGGAAGTGAAAACAGGAGCTCAAGGGAGTTAACCACTTCTGCATTAGGAGTCTCCGACATTCAGGGTGTAGTCCCGGAAGGCTGGACTGTTGCCAGTTTTTCTCCTTTCCCCCTGCCCCCCAGCATTTCTGACGTGTAGTCCAGAGCGCCATGTAGTCTCACATACTTGAGCTACAGTAAGGCCAGGTTGTAAATATTTTCCCCGGCGGAATTCTGGGAAATGTAGGTCCAAACGCTCCCTGTGGTCGTCGGCGCTTCCCACGCTAGGAAGGCAGTGCTGGGGAATTCTGGGAAGTGTAGTCCCGGAGCTCCTGGTAGTCGCTGGCACTTCCGCCCCAGGAAGACGACGTAGCAGCCATCTTTGCCTTGGTTTTGGTGATTCAGATCAGCTCCACAGGAACCCTCCGAACTTTCCCGAAATGTGCTTGGGGCCAACAGCTACCGGACTTTCGTATGGAGGGAAAAGGGAGAATCAGCTAAATGCGGAGGTCTGAGGCGCGAGGGTGCTGTTTTGTGTTTCCCTGGGCAGGACTCCTTTGCGCTGGGGGCTTCCCAGGTTGGGCCAGCCCGGGTCGTGCTTCGCCGGGTGTCCCGAGCTGTCCGCTCCGCAACCCGACTCCCCCACCTGCAAGTCAGTCCTGCCACTTCATGCGGCATCGCATTGGGCTAGTTAACCCCTCTATGCCTTGGTTCGCTGTTCTGTAAAAGGAAACTAAAAGTAATACCTTCCTAGTGTGATGTTTGAGAAAAAACGAGGCAGTACAAAAAGTTTTAAATGAGCTTCTGTGAACCCATGAGTATGGTTTGTCCCTAACTCCTGATATTTTTAGGAAGCAGAGGGTTGCTTCTAGCTGGTACTGGGGAATGCACTGTGATTTATCTGGGATGGAGACAGTCCTGATACTTCACAACCTTCTTTCCTTCCCCCAGTCCTGACTTCTCAAAAAAACACTGTTCCGGAGGAGGAGGCAGCAGAGCCCCACGTGAGTAAGACTTGTCATTTTTCTTCTATGAAGATATTTACATAAATCAGAAAATATGTGGGCCATGTATTGGAGAATGGGAAATGATTATGTTAACGAATCCACAAGGGGGGTTCAGTGTTGCTCCCCATACAGACAGCTAATTCTGACACAAGGATTGTCAGGGAAGAAAGGATTATTGCAGGAGATCCCTCTGCTGGGTGGGGGAGGTATGAACTGCCTCAGATTGCCTCCCAACCAACAGGGTCAGGGGGTTTTTTTGGAGGCAAAATGAATAATGCATGAGGGGAGTGAGCGTCATTATGTGTTCGGGTGGAGTGTAGGGCACGCAAGCGCAGTGGGAAATCATGCTAGTACATACGTCCCATGATCAAAAAATGGTAGATAAGTCTCTCTCCAGGGTGGAGATTTTAGTATTATAATGGGCTAGGGGTTAATATTGGTCATTCTTTCAGCCTGTGCACAGGGTCAGTGGGTCGTTGGGGACGATCAGTAGTAGAGTATCACAACTTGTCTTCTCGGGATAAACAGGTGGTGTGAGGCTTTGTAATTATTTTATGGCTGCAAGGAGGTTCCACTGTTTCTGGGAAAGAAACTCAAAAGAGAATGCATCAGTGCAATAGAAAGTTGCAAAGTTCTGGTCAGCAAATCTTACCAAGAGCTTTCTATTTTCTGCCTATTTTGAGACTACAGCTGCTAAGCTGCCAAGACTGGATAAAACTCACTGTCAAGGTGACTTAGAGCAGCCAGCCCTAGCCACAATGTGAACACTGAAAACGCTATTTAGAAAACATTTTCTTGCTTATGGAGCTGGTTACAATTACAATGAAACACTAGTTGCCAAGTCCCATTCTAAGGACCCCTTTCCACCACATCATGGCTCTCTGAAATAGTGCTGCTATCTTTCCTACTCTAAAGGTGGAGGAGACTAAGACACACCTGTTTGCCTATAGTCAGTCATCCAGGAGGCGGAGCAAGCGTTGGAGTCTAGGCAGTCTGAGTCTGGACCTGAGTTCATGATCTCTTTGGTGTATTCTCCCTGAACCGCAGGAAACTGGCTAGTATCATGTGAAACTAGGTTGGGATTTTACTGCAGGGAATTTGAGAGCAAG
>CAUYRT010038260.1:0-23488 GCA_963574885.1 Lepilemur ruficaudatus
GTGAAATAAGAATTAAATGCAGGTTATTTTCCTTCTCTTTGTTAAGCCAAGGCAGCATCCTCTAAAGCCAAGGCTCTGTTGATAACCTTGGTTGGATTCTTAACTTCTATGAGTGGGATCCCATGTTAAAAAATGAACTGAATGAGACAAATATGATGTAATTGCCCTCAAATAGCAATTAAAGGTGATGGAAAAACAAGATTTTTTAAAAAGTTTACCTTCACTCAAGGTAAACTTATGAGTAGTAAACAGTTGGCTTTCTCAGTGTGAAAGGTTAAACAGAACATTTTTGATACCTCAATGTAGATGGAATATTCACATTTCTACCTAAGCAAGAGATCTATTTTCCCTATAGAAATCAGTAACATTACCTTATATATTGGTTTGTATAAGGACTAATATTCTGGTTCAATAAATAGACCTAAAACTGTTCTTTTTTCCCTAAGACAATTGCTCTCCACACAGAGACTCAGACTCAAATGAGATGAAATATAAGCATTAAAGCCAACTCTGAGCCTCCTGAAAGGGAATAATCCTTAACCAAAGAAAAGAGAGAAGTGTTCAAGTTTCTCACCTCTCCAGAGAAGATTCTGATGTTTACATTTGAGAAGAGAGAATGGAATTTTTCCAACATTCATGAGTCCTTGAGAAAGCAGAGTCCATTCTTATCTGGATGGAGAATGGACAGCACTTTTGTTGGTGGACTCACTGTTGCTAAGAGAAGTAGTAAGTCATTGAATATGTGTCCTGTTGCCTTAGGCTACCCTGGAACTACAGGCAATAGACTTCCTTTCTTTTGGGGCCAGTGAGGTATACCCTGACTATATAAGGTGTAACCAGGCAATCAGAAAACATTCAGCCTAGTCATTTGGAGGGTAACCAGATATCTGGGTCAGGTTGCGGTTGCTGAAAAACATCAGTAGTGTTGGGGTATCTCGCTGCTGAGACTCCCTTGGGAAAATGTCACTCAATGGTCATCTTTGAAATATAGCTAAAAGCCAATGAAACTTATATTATAAATGTAGCATTAATTGTATATTATTTGAAAAAATGACTCCAGCCTGATACATATTTAAGGTCTATAGTTATTAGTCTGGTGACAAAAACTCTTAAAATATATCATCCTTTCTTGGAAGATCCTAGGTCCAGGGACTGGAAACTCAATACATAATGGGAAGTAAAATGTATCACATGAGTAGCATAAAACTGCAAAGCTCTGTGTCAAATTTGGGATGCTGAGTACTAACTTTATTATTTTTTATAGCAATCTCTTTTAGGAAGCTAAGAATATTTGGAAGATCCTATTTCCTGCAGATTAGTTTGATTAAGCACAAGTAATTTCAGTTATGCACAAGAGGACATGAGTAGTAGCTTGTTACCATTTGATGTTAGGATATATAGATTAGCTCTCTCAGGACTATCTGCAATAAAAATATAGTAACATCAATAACAAATATAGACAAGTGACTTTTCTCATTTACCCTTTATGACCATTTCTGTGAAGATGGTTTCGTCTTTGACACGAATACTCTGAATTTTCAGTGTTTATTTCTTTACTAATGATCTCCTAAATCCAGACCTATGTATAGATCATTCCTTTCAAATTTTACTTCCTTCCTCTTGGCACCAACTCTCTGAGATATTGACTGATCTCTCACCATCCTGTCATTCTCTCTGGTTCACAGAGCCTGAGTCATTTATGTGCATTAGAGATATCTTGTGATATGGACCTGGTACATCAGAAGGCAGTCTGATGATGAAGTACCTTACCCATTTACACTTGTGCAGAGGAAAATCATCCACTTATCTGAGTGTACTTCTCAAGTACAGCAAGTTGGAGACTTGTTCCTATGTCAGCCTTTGTGTGCAATTCTCTTTTTACTCTTGATCATTCTGGCAGCAAGTGCATTTGACATTAAGTGCACTGCACACTGTGTCTTTGAGCATATTGTCTCCTAGTATTTGGGAAAGTCTCAGAGTCTGTGTTAGAAAAATAAATGTTTTAACCAAGTTTGAACAGAAAAAACAAAAAAGCCAGTTATTTATAGGAAAGGATGCTTAATTATAATAAAATCTGGATAGTATGTACCCTGGTATTTTAGAAATATTTATTTGAAGGAAGCAGCACTATAAGGAAGAAAGAGCTCAGTCCTGGGAGTCAGTAGACATCAATTTTTATGCTGCCTCCCTGTAGCTAATGTGTAACCTTGGACAGATGAATAGCAGCCACTCTGACCACAGTTCTTTCAGCTGTGAAATGAAAGGTGATTCTCAGCCATCTCATCAAGCCCCATCTAGCTATAAAGCTCTATGTTCTCAAGATATTGTTAAACATTTTTTTTATGGAATAACCAGAGGTAGAAATTCAAAAGATGGAATTTCCAAGTCATGGTAATATTTTGTATCAAATCATGAGGTACTTTCATAAAAGGAAATGGAGTGGTTAGCTCACAGTTCACCTCTCTAGACATGCTTAGGTGATACCCACAATTATTGAAGACACAAATGAATAGATTCTGAAACCACTCAACAGAAGACAAGTAGGCAAGTGGTTATTTCCCAGGCTGATTTAAATCTACTAAATGTCACTATAATAAAGGTCTTTAGTATGAACTTGGAGATGAAACTGTGCCAAGGCCATGGTCCAAGTAAATCATCTAAGTGGCCAAGTGTGATGGTTGATACAAAGTCCAGAATATCAAGTCAGCAATGCTTGTCTGTTGGGAGAAGTGAATGCTGAGACTAAATGGTTACAGGGGTCTGAGGAGCAAACATAAATAAATGTACTGACTCTGAAGACCTTGGCACAGATAGTATAATAATGAGCTGTTTTGACAAGTGCAAAAAAATGTTTCTGTCTCTACTCTTTCCTATGATTTGGCTCCTACTTCACCTTGTATTGATTTGTTCCTCATTTTCCTTGCAACAAAATTTACCTTCTTGCTTACTTTCAATATGATATTCTTTCCACAAAGACTATTTCTAGTGCCTACACCACCTTCCCAAATGATTTACCTCTTTTTCTTTCCTGCCCTCTATGATTCATCCCTCCACTGAAAAACCAAAACAAAAAACAAAAATTTTGCTGGTACAGGATAAAATTCTGTATTTTCCCAATTCAAGAAATGGAGGCAAAGATGAGTGTGGAGTTCTGCATGGACAGCTACCTCACGTGTCCAAGATGAGTACTATCAGAGCTCCCTTTATCATTAAGTCTTCATCTAGAAGGCTTAGTCTCCAAGCCGGTCTGGTAACGGGACTGTTAAAACTATTCTTCCTACACCTCCACGTCACTATTTCTTGACAAATCTCTTCCTGCGGCTTCCCATTTCTGACTCTAGACATGTGTTCAGCTGAGAGACAGGAGACAAGATGCACTTCCAAGGAAAGATGATAAATTCAGGCAACTGAATTGTGAGAAACAAGGCCCATATCATTATTGATACTTAATCCTTAGAATACACTTTTCTTTTCAGCATTTAAATTCTATCTGATGTTTTCTGACTGGGGGTTCATTCCATTCCTTTTGAAGGGCTAAGTTGTTTCTCATAGATAGATCACTTTCTCCAGGGTGCTTTCTCCAAGGTGAGTGTTCCTCACAGGTACAAAGCACCGTTTGAATAGAAATGTGTCTTCTCAGGCCAAATGTGTATCCTCCCTGCCATTCCCCCAGCTGGGTGCCATGTCTCTCCTCTGCTTTTTCTGGAGAAATCACAGTCCTTGTTTGGAAACCATGATTTTTGAGAAGTTGAAACTGGATTGAACTATTTTCTCCTGACTATTATCAAGCCTTAAACTATATTAAAGGAGCTATCATTTTAGTTCAACTCATTACATTTCTTTTGGTATCTTAGTTTTAAAACCTTTAATGTGCCCCAATTCAAATCATATGCTTTTCAAATAAGGAAAACAACACCTAGAAAGTCATTAGAAAAAACCTTAGTGAGTTAGTCAAGCTTACAGAGCTAATTCATTTAAGAACATGGACAGTATCCCAGATTTTCTGATTTTACACTCACCACAAATGAAAGATTTTTGCTCTTGTTCACAGCTATATGTGTGAAGACTACACACACCCATTGAAGATACATAAGTCAGTCTTGATGCTGAAAATTCTGTCATACTTGGACTAGGATGATACTTTCATCAGAGCAGAGTAATAGCCCACCAAACCATGGGGACCTCTTTATTCTCTAGTCAGAAAAAGACAGTTGACATTTGTCCAGCATTCTACATTCATAAAGGGGTTTCACTGCTTTGATTGCATCCCACCCTCACTAACCATAAGAAGTTGATTTTATTGGATAGTTTGACTTTACAGATGAGGTCACCAAAGTTCCTCAGTAGGTAGACCTTATGATAGCTTGGGATCCATTTAAAGTCCATTCTACACTAGGGAGATGTCCATTCTTGCTTAACTGGAGTGCATGGGAGAAGATCCCTAATGGATGAGAAGCAGCAAGTCTGTGCCCCACCCAGCACACATGGCCAAGCACACACGTGCTCAGAAATAAGCTTGGGTGAAATCATGCCATCATAGCTGGTCCCCAAATCATTAACATTCACAATGATGAATTCTACATTGTGGTATACCTTTTCTGAAATTTTAAATTGAATTTGAGGAAAAGCATTTATAGTTACCATTTCTATTAAATTCTTTCTGACAAAATCAGTTCATAAATAATAAGCATATAAACAAATATTTCTGTTTTAATTTCTACTTTATAAATCATTTAAGGAATACACAAAAATTATGTCTTTTTTTTTTTGCCTTTGGATAACATTTATGTGTACTTTTCTGGCTTTAAGAAAACTTTCAGTAATTTACAATCACATTGTATAAAGTTGGCTTTGCTGCTAAGACCTAAGATAAAGGTACCTTTGATTTAGCTTTATAATGTTTTATTTCTCTCTTTACCTATAAGAAGTCTGGTCTCCTAACAGGTCTGTGCCATCATCAGAGAATATTCTGATAATTCCATTGATGTATACAAAGTATATTAATATTTTTTCTAAAATGAAAAAGACATGTAGTGAAGGCAGTTTTCAATATACAGATTGATAGTGGGACACTTCAGTGGTCTGTGCTCATCCTCAGAGGAGGCCCAAAGTACAGCCACCTGATGTGAAAAGAAATAAAAATTCCCATATTTTCAATGGGACCCCAATACAGAGAGAAGCTTATACCGAATGCATCGAGGAAATCAATAGTATATCATTAAAAGGAGCATTCTGACTTTGTATAAAGCCATCAAAATAATCTCAGCAGCATAATGTCGAACACATTAGAGAATCCCTGGGAAAGCCACAGATAGATGACAACACAAGCAGATTCGGAAAGGAGGATGCAGAGGCAGAAGGGAGAAGGGAGAAGGAAGTGTGGTCTGGACCAAGCATTGCCCACCTCCCTCTTGTGAACACCCAGGGGTCCTTCATCTATGTGCCTCTTGTGCCTCCTCAACACCCCCTGTCTCTGCTCCAGCCCTCCTGAAGGCTTTACTCCTGAAGGCAACTGCTCTCAACTTTCTGACCCCTTAGAAAGCAGCCTGGTGAAACGGAGCTTTCTACGGGGTTCGTGACTGACAATGGGGTCAACTGGCCATGTGCCCTTGATCACAGACCCCATGAGATGCAACACTGTAGCTCAAAGCCTTCACCCAAAGTGATAAGAGGAGGTAGATTTTCAACTGATAGCCTTGTTAATTATGGGAGAGTGGGAAACTGGGACAGCCCTAAGAAATCAGAAGATCTGGGCTTAAGGCCTGGCTCTCCCACCAAGTGACTCCCCTCACTTGGGTAAGCCACTTGACCTGTCTGTGCCTTAGTTTCCCATATGATAAATGGAGATTTAGAGGGTGTTTTGTGAGAGCTCAGTAAGATAATGGGAAACTGCTTACAAAATGCTACCATACTTTAAAAAGGTAGACGTGACATCACCTACACGTTTTGTGGAATGAACACACAGAGAGATGTTGTAACACAAGGATGAAGGGAAGACAAAAAGAGAAACTTCATCAATCACTTCTTGAGTAGTATTTATTTCAGGGCAGGCATTGTTCTATGCACGGGAGGTATAGTAGTGAACGAGACGGACTGTTAATTATCTAGATTACTGCTAGCATTACAGGAGTTTAAAATTACCTTGCATCTCTTGTGTATTTATCATGCATGGCATAAATCAGCCGTACTGCTAGTATTGCATTCAAACACCCATGATATAAAATGTCCAAAGCAAATCAGAGTAAGTTAATCTTCACCTTTTTATTGCAATAATTTCTGTTTCTATCAAAGATTCCTACAAAACTACTGTCAAATGCATTCTTTGCCTTTGCTACAGGAGTCAGGAAAAAGCAAATATGCAGGAATAAGGACTTTCTTTCCTCATGTGAAGGGTCTCTCAGCCCCTTCCCTAGCCAGGGCTGGAGGCTATGCAGCAAGGATGAGGTAAGGCGTGGTCCGGCAGCCTGGAGTTTTCCTGCGGGCTCTGCTGGCTCCTCCTCTGCTTCCACCCCAGCCTTGCAATCTCCAAACTGCTGATTCATGCTCATGATGCAAACCTAGTGACTGTGAGCACGCTCCTGGGTTTTCTTTTCTTTTCTTTTTTTTTTTTTTGTCAGGCACATTTTCTTGGTAACCAGGAGGATGATATACTAATGCAAATTGGCAGACTTGAACCCAAACTACAAAAATACAATCTGCCATGTGAAGGGAACAGTGGAGGAAAGAAACTTCAAGACTACCCTTTTGACTTGCGTTTCCATTTTGCGGAGAAGGCACATAGTAAGTGCTCAACGAAGAGATTTGGTATTGAGAGGAGACCCGTGGTGACCATCAGGATTTTAAATCACTATGACCAGTAACTCTTCTCATTTAAAATAAACTTCCTTTGGGCTCTTTGAGTAACACCCTTTATGATTCTCTCTGCTAGTTTCTCACTTTGTGTCACACAGCTTTGGGTTAGCAGCATATACTGAACCCAGTGAGGCAGAAAAGGCAGGGTTTGCCTTTTCTCAAAATCCATCTTAGCTACAACTTGGCTTCCTCTTGCTTCTGAGTCATATAGCAAGGGTTCATGGGAGGTCGCTGCAGTTCCTGGGACTCATTTGGAGTTTTAATGTATTGCTGTTGAAATAATTTTTAATCTCTTCTCGTCAGCTGGCTAGATGACACAATAATATTACCCTGTGTTGCCTCACAAATGATTAAAGGACAAGAGCACAGCCAGTCCTGCCCCACAGCCTCCTCACAGGAAAGCACGGGAGATTCTGCAGGAAAAACAAGCCTTCTGCAACGTACAGATATTCCCAGAAAGACAATTCAGAAGCCAGTTTATTAGTGCCTGTGTTTTCACCGCCCCGCCAAGTGGAATGCCAGGGCTGCTGGCTCCTGTTTTATTAAGGTTCTCTTCTGTCTGACTCAGACTCACAAATTCTCTGGCCACAGACTTGGAGTTTGCTGTAAAGTGAGTCATCTGGTACAATCCAGTGAAAATTTGCCAGGCCAGTTCAGCTCAGATTTGGAGTTGTTATTCTGAAATGATCTTTTTCTTTATTATCTGGGAACTCATCAGTTAGGTGGGTCTGAGCAAGCCTGTGTTAAGATGCTAAAATTAGTAAATCACTTTGGGTAATTTCATGCCAGAAGCCACAAGCTCCAATTGATAAAAAGGAAGATGTTTCCTTTCAATTGGAAAGGTCATGGTCGGTCTGCTAAGCTGGTTTTAAAAGCGATATGCTGATAAGCGTAGATACAGGGGAAAGAAATTCCTTACAAAGCAGAATGAAAATGAGGGTTTTTTTTTTTTTTTTATCACAGGGGAGTGAGATTGAAATCACAGTCCTGAGAAAGAGGTCATTTTAAGACACATAGAATTAAAGGTTGGCTATAATAGGTTTAGGATTTTATAAACTGCTTATAACTAGTAGCTTCCTTAATCAGTTCAGGACCTAGAACAATCTTGAGACAGTTACTACCACTTTATAATAAAAAATACTAGAAATGAGATTTTATTTTATTTTGAGTACTCTGGAAAGCCCAATTTTATTTGAGCTTCGACAACTAAATTTCTTGTTTATCTTTCGAAGCGATCCAGAGCCTTACTGCTATAAGCGTGGTCATTAGATTAGCTGCGGTGCTCTCATTGAATGACGGAGCCAGGAAGAAGCAGCCACCACAATCCCTTCATGTTCCTAGGGCTGTCACTGAGCAGCATTACAGGTGGTATCGAAGGGTCTATCACCATACACCTGGACTATTCCAAACACGATACATAAGAAGTCTCCAGAGCTATATAGTCCCAGTGAGAATGGCCCCTGCATTTAGGCTCTAGTGAAAGTGTCCAGCCAGGAAGTTTAAGCAGAGGAAGTCATGTTAGAATGACTACCCCCATTACACAGATGAAGAAATGAATCACAGGACAAGTCCAACCCCTCCACTTCCCAACAGCCAAGGCATGAACTAGAATCAATTTTTCTCTGCTCTTGTGCTTTAAGTTGGACATCCATCAGACCATGCCACTTCTTTGGGGGAAGGGAAAGGAAGAAAAGCAAATTGGATGATCAAGCACAAAAGCTGAGTTCTGAGACTGAAGAAAAGTCCAATAGGAACAATTTTCCAGTGGCCTGTTATTTGAATATTGAGGAGGAACCCAAAATTCCCTTGGGTTCCAGGGAAAATCAAGAAACAAGTCCTATTTAAAAGGTGATATTTGACTAGAGCAAGGATTTTGAACAAAATTCTGAAAAGCTGACCCTGCAATATATTTCCTTATAGTAAATGATTGGGTTAGCAAAGGAATTAAATTGTCTGTTCTCCCCCATGCAAAAGAGTGGTGGGGGGAGGGCTAATTCATTCCTTCGCAGGCGTTTACCCTTTTCTCATGGGACTGAGCAGCAACAAATGATTAACACTGGAATGGTCAGAATAGCATGTTTCTCATTCACTAAAAATGCCTAATATAAAAAAATGTCTTGGATACAGAGCATGTTTGTCATCAGACAGAATATATGAGAAGAGAAAGAACAATAAAGGTGAAGATTAGGAAAAGATACAGGAGAAGGCAATAGGAGAGCACAGGGCAGATGTAGCCTTGGCCTGGGAGTGTGGACCTCTCCGACCTTGCCCTCCACATGGCCACCTGTGACCCTCTGTGTGCAACTTCAGGGACTATATTATTTCTCGAGTAAGCTCTGGTTCCCATTAGAGCACTGTCTGGGAGCTGTGGCCCAGACCTGTTCAGGATCCCCTGGCCCTAGTCCAGGTATGAAAAAGGTATGAAAAAGCAGAAATGTGACAACTAAAACTGCCCGCTCAGTGAGGGTTACTAAAGTTTAACTGTGGGCAGCTGACTGCAATGACAGAAAGAGCAAGCGCTTTATTGAGCATTTCACTGAGCAAGTACTATATGCCAGATATCATGCCAGAAACTCTTCATCTGTTTTCTCACTGAATGTTCTCAGGAGTCATATGAGATGTGGAACTGTCTCCATTTTACTAGACACTGAGAATCAAGGAGGATCAGTTACTTCCTCAAGGTTGGGATTCAGTTTCAGATAGGTTTTCATGCTGCATGTTCTCTGCATCATTTCCAGCTAATAAAGATGCAAGTGAAATTTATGCCCATAGCATCCCCAAGTATTTCAAGTGTATGCCACTTAACATCTTTACTTGTTATAAAATTATAACAAGTTATCACAAGCCAGAATTTAATGAGGCAATATTTTCAATTAGTGCATCTGTAATTTTGAGTATCATGAAATATAGACAAATCTTACTCAGGGAGAGGAGTCAGGGGAGAGGAAACATCAGAATTACCTGAGTCACCTGTTCTAGCATATCTCCCATTCCCAGCCTCTCCCCAACCCACTTCACATTTGTTAGTCACTGTTATCAGTAGAGTGTGTCTTATTCATCAGGACTGCTGGGTCAAAAAAATTACTTTGTACATTTTCACACAAATGAATGTTTCTATGCTCCTTCATTACCCCATTTCAAATAAAGGCATTTCTAGGTAATCCTTTCTCAAATTATCTAAGTTGTCGTATGTTTTGATAGTTCATTTTCAGCTTATACCTCCCACGATTTTACACATAACCAATATTCTCACAATAACATGAATGATTTACATCTTCCGTTTACTTCACTGACATACTCTGCACTCACAAATATGCACAGCTTCATTAATGCACTGACTTCTGATCAGATTAAAATATAATAAATTACTTCGTTAGAAAATAGCAAAACCCCTGAGGATATTATAGGAAGTGATTGCAATGGGTCAGGTTGCTTTATCATCTATTCATTGATGTTGTCAACATCTATTTACTAACTGCCTACAGTGTGCCAAGCAGTTGGATTTTACCAGCTGAAGTCGAATCTGTCCTCTTGTTGAGCCAGCCGTTTGCTCACGTGGGAGAAACGTCCTTCAGAATAAGGATGTGTGGACTACACTGAAGGCATTCAGAAATGTGAGTCATTGTTCGTTCACCCTTGAATGACTCTATGTTTGTTGAAGATAAAGCGTTCATGCCTTTCAGATGACACTTTCTAGATGTCAGCAATTAGTTATAATTATTAGTAATAATTGCGGTCATTACAACTTATCTTGTATGTAGGCTGAAACTTGGGCTTTGAAAAAAATTGGAATAAGATGGGGCATGGTGGCTTGTGCCTGTAATCCCAGCACTTTGGAAAACGAGGTGGGAGGATCGCTTGAGCTCAGGAGTTCGAGACCAGCCTGAGCAAGAGCAAGACCCCATCTCTACAAAGAATAGAAAAATACACCTGGCATTTGTGGCACATGCTTGTAGTCCCAACTACTTTGGAGGCTGAGGCAGGAGGATTGCTTGAGCTCAGGAGTCTGAGGTTGCAGTGAGATATGATGAGGACACTGCACTCTATCCAGAGCAACAGAGCAAGACTCTGTCTCAAAAAAAAAAAAAAAAGAAGAAGAAGAAGAAACAAACAAAGAAAAAGAAAATTGGATTGAGTAAGCCTTAATGAAAACATCATGAACTAAACATACTGAAATGGGCCCTGTACAATCAAAGTACCTTAGTGGTATTATTTAAGGCCTGCACCAAATCTCAGTTCGCAAGTTTTGAAACCACAGATAAATCACCTGCTCTCTCTGAGTTCCAGTGCCTTCATCTTTGGAGGAAAAACAAAAATCCCTGTGCCCATCATTTCACTGGAATAGTATAAAGATCAAATGATCTAAGGTTTATAAAAAATGTTTCAGAAACTATGAAATGATATTTTAATTTAAAGTATGAGTTTTGCAATTTTTAGACCTCAAAAGTTTATCTTTGACTTTATAATCATATTTAGATCTAGGTAATATAATTGTTTATTGCAAACAATCTGTAAGATTCAGAGGAGAGGTGATGCAATATGAAGTCAAGGGCACATGTTTGGACTCAGTTGAACCTGAATCCCACTTACACAATTTACTGACTAAGACCCCTTTGCCACATCACTTCCCGAAACCTGTTATGTTACTTCATCTGTAAGGCATATATAACAATATCTACCTATATTTTTGAAAAAGTAATATGCACAAACCATTTAGTCAGGTTGTTTCATGCATAGATTCAATTAATAAGAATTCTTTCTGTTACAAAGTTATAAGAAGTCTTTGTTCTCCCCACCAACCACAGATACAAATGTTTACATGGCTTGAGGACTATACCAAATTCTGCTAGTTTTGTAGTCTGTTCTTTAGTTTTCTTCTTTACTCATGCCCCTCGAAAAGCAAAGGATTTACAACTTCCACAATTATCATGAGAAATTATTGGGTGTACGATTAACAAGGTAGCGTGACAGTTATCCTTCATGTTGGAGGATACAGCCCACTGAGACATCTGCACAGCGAGTCTGCTTGGAAAGAAAGAGCAGGGAGGGCCACGCATGATTGCAGGCATGTTCCTGTCAAGGTGATTCTTGTCAAGGTTACAGCCTCACTTTTGTGTTTTTGTATTTTCTTTTTCTTAAAGTGAGTGTTTTGAAAATGTTATCCCACTTGCACGAATCTGGTCATTGGTAACCTGAGGGCTTGTCTGAGAACAAAACACTGCTGAAAAGAATCTGATTTAGCATCATGCATTTTATTCGTTTTTAATCTAGAATTTCAGGGCTCGTCAAGGGATAAGCTAGTCTATCGTAAGAAGTTGTCTTTTTGTTCATGTCAGAAAGGGTCATGTTATCGTGTGTGTGCTTTTGCAAAAATCAACAGTTTAAAAGGATACTCTGTTCTCTTTCCCTGCCTTCATTCCTAGTTCACTGGATTCACCCTAAAATCCCTCTCGCAATTTTAGCGGTTCCTTCCTGCAGCCCATATTAATGAGTGTCAGACCTTAGCAACAATCATCATTTCACATTAAATGTACAGTTAAGCTAATGTGGTGGAATGATCTCCATGCCGGAATCTCTTAATTTCTTTTTCTGTCCTTCACACAACTGCACACTAGCACCAAATGCTCCAGTATCCTTCTTATATAACTAAAGGGACGTGAGTATTTCCCCGTTTCTCTTTCTCTCTCACCCTTATTCTCCATCTCCCTCTTTATTTATAGAACCAGCTTTAATTATAATTTACCAGTGTGCTGAGAACACATCAGTGATTCTCCACATGGCTCAAACCGACCTGTGAGAGTACATTTATTTTCACATTTGATCTTAGAATAGCCAATATGTTCTAGCAAGAACTGGCTAAGCAGTTGGCCTGTTTATCTGTGGTTAGTTTCCTTTTACCTGCTTTCAATGATGAGACTGATATTCCTTGATATTGTCTGTCCCCTACACACCTCTGTATATTTTCCTTTTTAGATTTTTCTTTATGTTTAATCTGTTTATCAGTAGGAAGGAAGCTTTATTTCAAAAAATTATTCGACTATTTAAGCCAGCTTTTCCTTCCAGAATATATTACGGTTTCTGAAATGAAGATCTTCAACTTCTTGTTGACGAATGCCAGATATTTATTCTAAAAGCTTTTCTGAGAACATGAAAATATGCCTATAAATAAATGAAAAGAAAGAAGAGGAAGAGAAAGATATTATGTTTAACACATTCTTCTATAACCTCTGATCAAATTCTCTGCCAAATTGTTTGGAAGGTAGTTATATAAAACCAATCATCAGTGCAGAGTCTGCATTTTCTTCAATTCCAAAATAATGAAAAGCAAGAGCTCCAAAAAGGATCCTAAGAACTGTAAATAAACTAGCAATAGAAAAATGGTCACTAGAAATGATAAAACACATATGTATACATGTGTGTGTAATAAAGACCAAAAGAAGCAATATATGTTAAAGGATTTCCGTTCCATTGGCCTCTCTTGTCTAAAACCAACTGAATACAACAGAATCATGTTTATAGTAAGTGAAAATATTCTATATAATATTGTTTGAATTGTCAAAATGTTTTTACTGGGCCAAATTGGGACTAACAAAGTGGAATTATTCTTAAAATTGTATTATAATTTAAGAGTGTTGGAATGTTTATATTCAGGTATAATGAAACATAAAAGCTTGTTTTCACTGCCTATTCTGAATGTTCACACTAATTCTACTACAGCATTTATTCACTCATTTGTTCACCTGACTCAGCGGTTCACCTAACCACTGTGTGCCTGCACTGTGAACATGTGTTGGGAGTGAGAGTAGGGTAAGAAGAAAATAATTAAAGGAATGCTAAGGAAATTTCAGCAATCTATCATTGATGGTGATTATCTTGGTTTCTCTGCGGCATAGGAACAGAATCACAGTCAACATATAGATGGCTGACAGAACGTACATGGGTTTCTTTTCTATGGATTTTGTCTTTCATTCATAGGTAAAGGGGAAAACTGAACATTTTGAACAGGTGAGTATCACATTTTATCAAATTGCCTCGGATTTTTACAATGGTACCAATGTGAAGGGAGTCATGAGAGGGTGTGAAACTGTAGACCAATATGCATTTGAAGACTATTAAGACTATTGTGACCAAAGCCATGACAAGATGAGAGATGAGAAAGGCCTGAATCAGGAAGAGAAGGTGAGGGTTTAAGGAGACGTAATTCACAGGAGTTAGTGATGATTAAACAACAGGGTTGAAACAAAGACACAAGTAGGGGGTAACCTTTGGCTTTTGGCATCAACAGCTTGGTGAATTTCTAAAATGAAGAATGCAGAAGGAAAGGTAGGTTTGTGGAAGATGATGAGGTCTGTTTTGGACATGTGAAATATCTGAGACACATCTCAGTGGTAGATGGGTGAGACATAGAAGTCTTGAGCTCAGGAAAGATAGGCCAGAGCTGGATATAAAGGTTTGTTTGTCAGATTTTGGAGTCATCAGCATAGGTGACTGTTGACACACAGAAAGTAGTGAGCTTGTCCCAATAACAGTCTCCCAAGGAGCACAAACACTCAAGTCATCATTAGAAGAAGAGAAATTAGCAAAGGAGAACTTTTAAATAGAAAAGAGGACTATCAGGAGAGAGTCATGAATCAGAAGGGATGGGGAAAAAAATTTCAAAATTAAATAAAATAAGGACTGAATGATAACATTGTCTTTGACTATAATTATGTCATGGGTAAACTTTGCCAGAGCAAATTAGTATGGTAAATTGCAGAGGCTACGACCAGTAAAATTTAATATGCACTGATCTTATCAATGGATCATGTCATCAATTTTAAAAATTGCACAGTAATAAGTTATTCACGAGAACAAGTTTGTTTTAGAATTAAAAAGTATTTGCATTTGCTACATAGAAGATTGATTTAGAAATTATATTTTCTAGAAGAAAATTCCTTCAATTTAAAAAAATTCTAACTGCAGTAATTGTAATTTAGGAATATAAGCCCCAATTTTTGGACATTATAGAGCAACTCATACTAGACTAAGCCTTCTGAAATAGTGCTTTCAGACATTGATAGGCAGCACAAGACAGTAATGATCTCTGAGAGAAGGGAAATAAAAATGGTGAGCCCTGTGATCACCAAGGCTTTCCAGCAGAGGCAGAGTCAGGAGGAGGAACACAGGCAAAATATAGAAATCTCACTAATCAGAGCGTGGAGAGGTTGAGGTGTTTGGAGGAGCAGGACAGAAAATGAAGAGAAAAGAGTAAACAGAGTAAGAGCTCCAGGATCCCACCCAAAGCTATTCCTGCATCTTTGGAGGAGTAAAGCTGTCCATGCATAGGAACATTTCATAAGATTGAGATAACCACAAAGGAACTATAAATTCAACAACTATTAGAGTTTGCACAGAGCTGGACTGCATTCAAGTTTGAATCAACCAAAGTGAAGAGACCTCAGAGCACACTCTGAATATTCAGTAGGGATTAGAGAGATGCCATGCCTTAGGAGAAGGCCAACTACGCAGTAGAAAATACTCTAGATCAGCCCTAACTAAACTTAAAAACAAACATTGAAAAGATCAAGCAGATTCCCAAGTAAGCTGCTTTCTGATCAAAAGAAATTCACTGTTCTTTATAGGAAGACAATAAAACCCAAGCAGTTAACAATGAAACATTGAAAATGTCCATCATCCAATAGAAATTTACTAGACATGCAAAGAAGCAGGAAATTATAACCTATAACCACAAGAAAAATCAATCAATAGAAATAGACCCAGATATTACTAACAGCATGAATCAGTAGACAAGCTTGTTAACAGCTATTATAAATATGTTCAAGGATGTAAAGGAAATCATGAACAAAATGAGAAGAGAAATTAAACCCATAAAAAATAACAAAATTGAGTTTTTAGAGCTAAAAAAATATAGTACCTGAAATTAAAATTTACTGGATAAGCTTAAAAGCAGATTAGGTGCTACAGAAAAAGAGATCAGTGAATTTAAAGGCAGAAAATAGACTCTAAGTAAACACTGAGAAAATAGATTTATATCAATAAATTTAACACTTCATATGAAATGGACAAATTCCTTGAAAAACACAAATTGCAAAAGCTGATAAAAGAAGATAGAAAATCCAAATAGCCCTGTATCTATTAAAGAAATGTAATCCTTAATTTAAAATCTTCCCACAAAAAAATCATGGTCTAGAAGGCTTCACAAAACTATATCAAACATTTAAGGATAAAATAATCCCACTGTACACATTTTTTCTAAGAAAATAAAGACATAGGGAACACTGTTCAATAATTGCAAGATAGTTAAAATCATTCCACAAAGATTTATAGCAGCTTTTAAAAGGAAGGGATCTTTTCTAGATTTTTATCATTGAGAATGGAGCTATAGAGAACCTGGGAGTACAACTTGTATTTAAAGGATTTCAAGAGCAAAGTATAGTGTTATTTTGATTTGGAGGAATTACATGGAATGATATGAACCAAGGAAACATATGTGCATGGAAATTGAGTGCAATTGGACCACATCATCAGATCCATTTCAGAGACTTCTATGGCTAGGCTTAGGCTTGAAACAGAGATAATGTCATAACCATAGAACACTTTCAGTTCCAAGTGAGGGAGTTTGGATTTTATTCCAGAAGCAGTTGAAAAGTCAATGAAAGTTTTTGAGCATGGGAGTAGCACAATCAAACAAAAATTTTGGAATCTTGATCTGATAAAAGCTATTTGGACTAGAAGGAAGAAAGTTTAGTAACGAAGAAGAGAGGGAAATCCTGCAGTGGCCTGGTATGATTCTTTGGCAATAGAAAGTGCCCAGAGGACACCTCGGGGTAGATTCAAAAGAGAGCAGCCCCAAACCTAACCACATTATCTGAGTGTCAAGATTAAAAATATATAGGCTAGTGCAGACTGCCATTTCTAAGCCCAGAATAAACCTCATAGGGGGAGAAATTTTGCCGGTATTGCTTTACCTGTGTGAGAAGTTACTATTACTTCAATTTATGCCATGTTCTTGGTCTAAAATGACACTTAAATTTAGTCCTAAATGTCTGTTCATGAAAATTATTTTAGGTAAGAGCAAGGAAGCTCTTTCGTATAATTTTTAAGTGTGAAGCTAAGTTCAAGTAAATTTATAATAGGAAGCAATTGACCTATATACATTGTATATATATCAGATTTTCAATTGACTTTAGGAAGATGGATTTATCTACTGCAGTTGAAAATGATCAAAGCTGATTAAATCAGATATATTTGATGACATCCATAATTTTACCCTTTTGTTCTCAAAATGGAATTTCACTAATACAGTTTTTTCTTCCCTCAATTAGCCAAGGTCCATGTGCACATTATCTTGGAGGTAACATCTAATCCTCTGTATTTCTCTAGTGAACACTGTCAGGAGTCTAAGGCAGACAAGATTTTCAGATGTTGTGATTTTTCAGCAGTAAACAAACCACAGTGGTGAAAGCAGCAATTAACATTGTGAATTTGTTAACAGGACAATTGATATAAAATAATTTCCATGACAAGTCCAAAAAAAACACTTACTGTTTCCATGCTAGTCTCCTTTAAATGAAAATCAAAACAAACCAGAAATCCCCTTAAGATATGAACAGTTAGGGATGCAAGATTAATATGAATACTTTAAGAGTTGTTCTTTTGGCTGAATATAGGTAATATTCACTCACTCATTCATTCATTTGTTCAACAAGCATGTGCTGAGCACTACAATGGTTTGAAGTGAATGAGATCCAGAGCCCACCCCAAGGGGACAAAGGACAAGCCCCCATGTGACTTCAGGAAATCACTAAGGAAATATTGTAAGCAAAAGCTCCCCTTACAACACAATTCTCAACTATCACGGAAATAAAAGAATGTACAACATCCCTAAAGTTTCTGTTTTACTGTACATATCAAGTCATACAGCTTCATTCCTGGGGATAAAATTTTAAATATTGTCTTAGCCTGATGAAAACATACTCTCCTTAAGAGTAAGCACTTACCATCTGACAGACACTGATATAAGAGCTACGCCTTCCCTGAAAAAGTTCACAGTCTAATGGTAAAACTCCTCCTATTTGCATTGCACCTTACAGTTTATGAACGGATTGTTTTTTGACCTGTTTGATCTTTATAACATCCTGTGAATCAGGTAGGCAGGTAATGCTCAATTTTTCTAGAGATCAACTAAAGTGCTAATGTCTATATTACTGGTAAAGTGGTGAAATCGAGACACACACATGAAAACATCTAACTCCCAATTCAGCGGGTTCTTTAAACACAACACACACACGTATATATAGTGTGTGTATATGGTATGCGTGTCTATGTATATGCATATGATAGGATTAACATATTAATAAATGTGTTCCCTTTTAAATTCTTTATCTCACGTAATTCATGGTCATAGAATGGTGACTTTAGGAAAATATTGGCTCACATTTTCTTAAGCAAAGTCTCTCACGATACCAAATTTTGACTCCATGGTCAGATGGCTATTGTACAAGAAGTAGAGTAGGCTTTATAATTATATAGAGCCAATCACATGCTGTTTTCTTTCTTATCGCATTACACATATTAAATCAATTAATCATCAGGACAATACTGGCAAGTAACTTCTGTTTTTATCCCCATTTTATTATGAGGAAACTCACTTTATATATGAAGCACAGAGAAGTTAAATAACTTGCCCAAGGTGATATAACTAGAAAGTGACAGAGATTTAATCTGAGGCAATTTGGCCCCAGAGCTAGCCCTGTAATATATGGCGATATTTAACAGAGGAGAGGTATTTTCCTTTCCCAGAAGAGACTCATTAGCCAGGAACAATGTCTGATAGAGATTCCACTAGTTAAATTTTAAGGCAAATATTAGTATATATCAGTATTATACATAGCATACATTTCAAACCATTGCCCAATAGCATTTTAGCATGAATTATTTTATTGGATTAACTAGTTACTAGTTACATAGCTTGGCTGTTAGGATTGGGCCACTGGATAGAAACAGTTTGAAGGGAATGAATGTAAAGAATGATTAAAAGCATGCAGAACCTTCCAGAAAATAAGGGTTATATGTGGGCTGGTATAAAGGAGCTCTTGGACGCCAAAGGGGTGCTATGAGGACATCGGATGCTTAGTCCAGGGAAGAAGAGGATATAATGTGCCAAAGAGGAAGAGCCAAGGTCAATGGACATCCCACAGGGAGTTCTCATTCTGGGAAAGTAAGCAGACATGTCACCCCATTATACCATCAAGAAGCATGTGTTCTAACAGAGACGTGTGCACGATTCAGAAAAGGTTCAGAAAAATGCTGACCGACTTCTCCAGGCTATGGAAGGAGATCAGCAAAAAGACAAATCTGAGGAAGCAGCTCCTAAAGAATGGGCAGAAGACCACCAGGAAGAAAAGGGGGTATAGTAGGCGGTTCCTGTGATGTTTTGATTTCTGGAGCATTCAACGGACAAAATGATTGAAGTGTTTGAAAAAAGAGACAAAACATTATATTTTACTCTTAAAGATAATATATTTCAAGATGAGGTAGTATAAGGGAATTGTCAAAATAACTGATAACAGATTCTTTTCTGCCAGGAGTTTGAATAGATAACAAACCAACCAGAAGGTACCAACTGTCCTGAGAAAAGAGAGGAAAGGGTCTCGCTGCAGGTAGTGGTAGGGTGAGTAGCATTTAATAAACTCCTATTATGTGGGAGGTTTTCACCTATATCTTTTCAGTGAATTTGCAAAACAAGCCTGAAAGGTGTTATGCCTTTATGCCTATTTACAGCTGAGATAACAGGAGACTAGAGAAGTATCTGCAATCAATAAGTGGTAGACCTGGAATTGGAACCTAGACAGATCTGTCTCATTTCCAAGTTCATGGTCTTTCAGGGATATCATTTGAGCCCTTCACCCTGCCTTTTTTACTCTAAACTCCTTAGTAAATACAGTTCTGAGAGTTCCATCAAAGACCTAAAAATGTCTCCAGCAGCAATGCCCCAGCAAACCCTTGCTCGGGATTGGCTAGTGGAACCTTTGGTGGGGAGGGATCAGGGGAATTACCAAATTGGCCACCTTCCTCCCGCTTTCTTTGCCTTGGGGCAAGGTGTCCCTTCTGTTGCCATATGTCTTCCACTCTGGAGATCTGACAGGGGTCAGGAGGACTGGAGAGGACAAAGGAAAGAGGGATACTTAGGACTTGGTTATACATAAAAAGGCTTTAAAGGAAAGGGAAAAAGATCTTGAGGTTTCTACATTGCCCAGATGGGTTCTCCAGGGTAGAAGAGGAGTGAAGATTTTAAAACACAAACTCCAGGAGGAAAAAGAGACTGACTGGACTCATGTTAGCACCTAATCATAAATGTAGGAGGCTGGCCAAGGCACAAGTCCCATGGGGGTGAGTGTTCCCTAATTTACATCACCCGAGGGAGGGGTGGCTGCAGCAGCAAAGATACATGCAGCCAGTCTTCCCAGTGCTTTATAGCATGGTCAAAGGAAATAGAATTATGGAAAGTTCAGGTTTTTGCAAGGGAGACCTACCAAGCTGGAACAGCAGAGAGGAGAAGAAAGGGTATGCATAGGAACCAGTATTGAGTAGCAATACAAGGAGGTGGTAAATGCCATGGAAGTTTATAAGAAGGATGCCAATCCCCAGGTCAAGGGTGGATGGTTGTAAACTCCTATCTGAGCTCTTCTTATCTTCTCTATCCAGCACTCCCTTCTCTCTCCTTATACCAGGGCCATGATAATGCTCTGAAATCCTCAACAGCTTCTTTTTGTTTAGGAAATGATCCATGCTTCTCAGGCAGGCATGTGCCATGCTCTATAATACGGCCCATCTTCCCTTTCCAACCTGACCCTACTTGTACTAAAGGAACCCTCCAGCACATTAAACTGATGTATGCCCCATTCCTAAATAAGTTTTGTTCTCTCCCTCCTTCATGCTTCTCCTCTCTGTATTGCCTTTGCTCCTCTCTTGACCTCTCTGAACCTCATACACAGTACGGAGTGCACAAAAGTTGTCCCATAGAGCCTCATCAGGGTTATATCTCTTTGTCTTATCTCCTTTATATTTTGTAAACTCTCGGAGGCCAATAAAATATCTACACAAATCATTATTCCAAGGCATAATTCCTTATATATAAAAGGCAGTCCATATATAACTGATAGATGAAGCTATTAAAAGGAATAATGGCTATATTAACTAAGTAGACATGGAAGGATCATTTGCCGGTATCTAGTCCTATGCCTTCATTTAGAGATGAAGACACTGAATCCCAAGGAAGTTAATAATCTTGACCTGCATTATAACTAGTTGAGCCAGAGCCAGGACTAAGAGTAACAGCTAACATAACCTACCTATCATGTAACAGGCACAGTTATAAGACTACTTATTTTAACTTATTTATCCTTTCAAAAACTCTATGAGGTAGTTCATTTGGCAGAAAAAGAAAGTGACAAATTACCTCTATGGAAAACAGTATGGAGATTTCTCAAAGAACTAAAAGCAGAACTACCATTAGATCCAGCAATCCCACTACTGGGTATCTATCCAAAGGAAAAGAAGTCATTTTATCAAAAACACACCTGAACTTGAATGTTTATTACAGCACAATTTACAATTGCAAAGGTCTGGAATCAACCCAAGTGCCCATCAGTTCATGGGTCGATTAACAAAAGATGGCATATGTATACCATGGAGTACTACTCAGCCACAAAAAATGATGAATTATTGCCCTTTGCAGCAATTTGGAAGGAATTAGAGACCATTATCCTAAGTGAAGTATCTCAAGAATGGAAAAATAAACATCACAGGTATTCTCTAACAAATTGGAACTAACCAATGGGCACACAAATGCACAGATGGAAGTAAAACTCATTGGAAATCAAGCAGGGGATGGGGGAGGAGGGAAGGGGCAAAAACTCACCTAACAGGTACAATGAACACTATTTAGGTGATGGGCACATTTATAGCCCTGATTCAAGCTATGTAACAAAAACATTTTGTATCCCCTTAATATTTTGAAATAAAAAAGAATGTGAAACTATTAAAATTCTAGAGGAAAACGTTGGAAAGACTCTCCTAGATATTGGCCTAGGCAAAGAATTTATGAAGAAGACCCCAAAGGTAATCACAGCAACAACAAAAATAAATAAATGGGACCTGATCAAATTAAAAAGCTTCTGTACAACCAAAGAAACTGTCATGAGAGCAAACAGACAACCTACAGAATGGGAGAAAATTTTCGCAAGCCACATATCCAATAAAGGGCTGATAACTAGAATCTATTTGGAACTCAGGAAAATCACAAGGAAAAACCAAACAACCCTATCAAAAAGTGGGCAAAGGACATGAACAGAAACTTTCCAAAAGAAGACAGAATAATGGCCAACAAACATATGAAAAAATGCTCCACATCTCTAATCATCAGGGAAATGCAAATCAAAACGACAATGAGATATCACTGATCTCCAGTAAGAATGGCCTTTATTAAAAAGTCCCAAAACAATAAATGTTGGTGTGGATGTGGGGAGATAGGAACACTCTTACATTGCTGGTGGGACTGCAAACTAGTTCAACCTCTGTGGAAAGCAATATGGAGATACCTTAAAGCGATACAAGCAGATCTGCCATTTGATCCAGCAATCCCATTACTGGGCATCTACCCCAAAGAACAAAAGACACTCTATAAAAAAGACACCTGCACGCGAATGTTTATAGCAGCACAATTCACAATTGCAAAAATGTGGAAACAACCCAAGTGCCCATCAATACACGAGTGGATTAATAAAATGTGTTATACGTATACCATGGAGTACTATTCAGCTATAAGAAACAACGGTGATATAGCACCTCTTGTATTTTCCTGGATAGAACTGGGACCCATTCTACTAAGTGAAGTATCCCAAGAATGGAAAAACAAGCACCACATGTACTCACCAGCAAACTGGTTTCACTGATCAACACCGAAGTGGACATATAGGAATAACATTTATTGGGTGTCGGGAAGATGGGAGGGGGAAGGAGGCGATGGGTATATACATACACAGTGAGCGTGATGCGCACCATCTGGGGGATGGACACGCTTGAAGCCCTGATTCTGGGGGAGAAGGAGGGGAAAGGCAACACACATAACCTAAACATTTGTACCCCCATAATATGCTGAATTAAAAATAAAGAATAAGACCCTAGAAGGCAATTTTCAAAACTACTCTGGTGAAAAAACCAAAAGAAAGTTGAACATAAAGATTGTTAAAATCTGGTATTTGTTCACAATGGAATATTACTCAATTTTAAGAAATGACAGTAAGTTAGAACCTCTTGTATTATCCTGGAATAAGCTTGAGCCCATTATTCGAAGTGAGGTGACACAAGACTCGAAGAATGGGTTCCACCTGTACTCACCATCAAATTGGTATTGACTGATTAACACTATGGTGCTCAAAGGGTGGGAGTGAACACTGGGGAATTGGGGGGTGGGAGTAGACCCAAGGCTGAACGACATGGGGGGTCACTGTGGAGGGGTGGGATATGCTTGAAAAGTAGTGGGGGAGCGGAATTAGGGGTCTCAATAGGGGAAAGGAATTCCTCAAAAACTGATTCATGTGATTAACTGTACACCTCGGTAAATTCACTGAAA
>CAUYRT010038262.1:0-23732 GCA_963574885.1 Lepilemur ruficaudatus
GTAAGCAAGGGTAATCATGTGCTATTAATGGAAAAGTTATTTTATTTTATTTTTTTTTGAGACAGAGTCTCACTCTGTTGCCCAGGCTAGAGTGCCGTGGTGTCAGCCTAGCTCACAGCAACCTCAAACTCCTGGGCTCAAACGATCCTTCTGCCTCAGCCTCCCGAGTAGCTGGGACTACAGGCATGTGCCACCATGCCTGGCTAATTTTTTCTATATATATTTAGCTGGCCAATTAATTTCTTTCTATTATTAGTAGAGATGGGGGGGGGGGAGTCTCGCTCTTGCTCAGGCTGGTTTTGAACTCCTGACCTTGAGTGATCCTCCCGCCTCGGCCTCCCAGAGTGCTAGGATTACAGGCGTGAGCCACCGCACCTGGCCGGAAAAGTTATTTAAAATTAGTATTACATGTATTGTTTTGCTAACCCATTTCTAAATCCACTACCTATATTAATTTTGCTTGATTTTCTGTATTAAATTCTTAATTATTAAAAATCTGCTATATTTTATCTTAATAAGCTTTGTGTTTTAGACACATAAAGCCAATCCCATTTAAACTCTCTTTGAATTCAGGTTTTTCAACTGAATGCTGGTTCAACACATGTTAATATCGTTAAATGAATAACTGATCTTCTACTTCCTTTGAATAGTGAATTGGTAAAGAAAGATCTTTAGTTCTGGGTTTTGATTGCATTCCTGTGGCTAATTGCTCCTCTGTAGGAGGCCTCAAACTGCACCTTTGTAACTCACTTAGCTTTTGGTTGGAATTAAATTTTAGAAATGTTTCCTGCTGAGGTAACACCTCTTTTTGTAGAACCCAAAGGAAGAAATGACCTGGGCCCAACAGCTCTCTGGAAAATATAAGTATCATAGCCATGATAAGATATTTACAAGAAATAGTTTGTGGTAGGCTGAATCCTAAAATGGCCCTCTAAGATTTCCTGCTCTGGTCCCCAGATTGTAAATATGATGACATATCTGCAAAAAGGCTTCTACAAGTTACCTTAAGATAGGGAGATTATCCAGGTGGGACCAATATAATTAAGTGAGACCTTTAAAAACAGCATTTTCTCCACCTGGTAGCATAAAAGGAAGACAGAGGGATTCTAAGATTAAAAGGATTTAATGGCTTCGAAGATAGAGGGGATAGAGGGGCCCACATGGAAAGAGTGACTACAAACTGTGAGCACCCCTGTATGACAGCCAAAAAGGAAATGGAGAGCTCAGTCCTAGAGCAGCACAGAATTGAATTTTGCCAACAACCTGAATGAGCCTTTTCCGCAGAGCCTCCAGATAAGAGCCTGGTCGACATCTTGATTTCAGCCTTGTGAGAGACTCAGCACAGGACCAAGTCAAACCCATTGACTTCTGACCTCCAGAACGGTAAGATAATATATGAATGTTGTTTTAAGCTGCTAAATTTGTGGTAATTTGTTACACAGCAATAGGAAACTAATACAGATGGTCTTTGACTTACAATGGGGTCAAGTCCTGACACACCTATCATAAGTAGAAGATACTGTAAATTGAAAATGTATTTTCTACTTGTGGTGTCTTCAACTTATAATGGGCTTTATCCAGATATAACCCTATACTGAGTGTATTGCTTTCACACCATTGCAAAATCGAAAAATGTTAACTCGAGCCATTGTAAGTCAGGGACTAGTTGTATACCATTCCCCAAAGTTGAAGGAACTAGGGCTATTTATTCTGGATGAGAAATGACTGAGGGAAAACATTTGGATAGTTTTTCATGTGAAAGAAGCAGTAGATATTCTGTTTTGCTAATGATCAGTGAGTGCTGCCCAATAACACTTTTTTAGATGATGGAAATGTTCTGTCGTTACAACGTTCAGTAGCAAGGGAGTATGTGATATATGGCTATCTCATCTGAGGAACTGAGATTATTTTTTTTTAATTTGAAATTTTATTTAATAATAATGACTTTAGATTCATAGCCATTTATGATTGCTGGTTGCTGAATTGGACAGAACCGCTTTAGAAGGTTTAAAGCGCGAAAAATATATAGAAGCACGAGGGCAGCAAATTTAATTTAACATAAACAAAAACTTTCTCTTAATTGGATCTATTTACAGACAGAATGGCAGGCTTTTAAGTGGTGAGTTCCCAGTCATTGGAAGTGTTAAACAGAAGCTGGATATGTCAAGGACACTATAGGGATGATTCCTGTTTTGGGAAGGAGGTTGCCAAAATGACCTCTGTAGTCTTTTCTGATTCTGACAGTCTAGGTTCTGAAAAATAGAGATAGCTTTACAGAGGCAGTAATGGTCCTTCTCCATATATTATCAGGAAATAACTAACTTCAAGTAGAATCTCTCTCTCTCTCATATGTGTGTATATATATATATATTTTTTTTTTTTCAAAATGCCAGGAAAAATATTTCACAATTTTTTTTGTGGGGGGGGAGAGTTTCCCATAAATAAAAATGACATCTTCCTCAAATAGTTTTTTTTTTACATGAAATCCATATAACATAAAATTAATCATTTTAAAGTGTACTTTCAGTAGCATTTAGTACATTCACCATGTTGTACCTCTGTGTGTGTGTGTATGTGATAATCTATTAAAGGTGAAGTGTACTATTTGCAAGAATCATCCAGAGGGGAGGTTTTCTGGAGACAGTGTGTGGAATCTTATTAGCACTCTTTGTTTTATGTTCTTGCTCCTAAGCTTGAATTACCATCTTTCTTCTGAGGATATAGAAGCTTTTAACCTCTAATGCCAAGCATAAGCAGTTAAGAAGGTAGGCTGCGGCTGGATGCAGTGGCTCACACCTGTAATCCTAGCACCCTGGGAGTGGCGGTGGGAGGATTGCTTAAGCTCAGGAGTTCGAGACCAGCAAGAGCAAGAGCGAGACCCCGTCTCCACTAAAAATACAAAAATTAGCTGGGCGTCTTAGTCTCAGCTACTTGGGAGGCTGACGCAAGAAGATTGCTTGAGCCCAGGAGTTTGAGGTTGCTGTGAGCTATGATGACACCACTGCACTCTACCCAGGGCGACAGAGAACTCTTGTCTAAAAAAAAAAAAGGAAGGCAGGCTGCTATGCCGTTATATTAGCCGGGACCTAATTCCTACTTCTCACTGACTAGTTTGTAACCTCAGGCAAGTTGCTTCACCCCTTTGAACCTGTTTCATTACTGGTAAAAGTAAGATATAATAGTATCTACCTTAGGATGCTATTAGAATTAAATGACCTGAAAGGAGTTACCTTGCCCAGTGTAAAATATTCAGTAAATACGATCTATTATTACTGTGGTCAGCATTATTATAACATTCAGCATCAGCATCTGAAATGACAAGTGATATTTTTTGACTCAGGAGAGGAGATCATTGTCTTTGGATGGCACATAAGACTTATTGGGCAGTGAATGGAGCAGGCAGGAAGCACCATATGGGCTAGGGTCATTTTTTTCTTTGGCTCTCTAGAAAGAGGTGCTGCCTCAGCAGGAAACATTTCTAAAATGTAATTTAGTTAGGTGGTTGGAGAGTGTCAGTCTCTTGAATGATTGATCTAGTCCCGAATCTGTAGAAAAGAAATTGTTTCTGTGAGACTTTTTATTAGTGTCTTGCTGTAGAACATTCTCACACTCCACTGACCTCTTCACCTTTACCAAGTCTTTCAGATGATATCCCCGGAACTTCATAGGAGGTTGAATCTTGGCATTATAGTACAGTTTCCATTGAATGTGTTATGCTGCAAGCTCCTTAGAAATCATTTGGTGAAAACGCAGTTCATTATTTACCCACAGCATGATGTCATTAGGGAAAACAATATCTGTGACTTAAGTGCTTCCAGGGCTTTGGAAGAAAGTGTCAAGTGAGATGACAAGTTTTGTCTATCTATAAGGTACTTCCTATTATTCTTCATAGGATGCACCATGCCTTGTTGTTTCTGGGCATGCTAAATTTTTTTCTGGCAATTTAACTCATTTGTGGGTTTTAATGGTCTTTGACATTTACAAAGCCACCTGCTCCTTTCTTTTATCTTTTATTCAAATACAATTTTTATAAGGGTAAGAGGAATTTTATTGTACTCTGTTCAAATGGCCTCAGAAAAATGAATGCATAATTGAACACAGTCCAACAGTTGGTGCTTTTTCAACTGCCCATGTGAAATATTATGAGAGATTTGCAATAGGCCTCTGTCATGTATACATGGCTACATCAGATAAGGAAACATAGATATCCTATTTAAGAAAAATACCTAGGGAGTTCATTTGGTAAGCAAAAATCCTTTTCAAAACACAATAAAATACGTGGGATTGAGGCTATGAAACAGTATGGAACAGAGAAGATTCCTGTACTACGGACAGTACTGGAGAAAACCAGGGAATCTGCATGCTGTGTCTAGATCTCCTACTTAGTATTAGTAACTGTATGACTATGCCTAGTCACTTTACCTTTCTGGGCCTCAATTTTCTTATTCGTACAAAGATAGGATTGGACAAGATAAACTCTAAGAATCTTTTCAGTTATAAATGTCTGTGCTCCAATAATTCCATATAGAAAAAACAATTTTGTCACATTTGGGTGACCAGAAAAGTTAAGGATTAATGCTGAAGAGGAACTGTATTGTCTGTGTTTATGATTTTGTAGAAATTACCTTGGAATGGGTATTTGTGTTGTCAAATATCAACAGTTAGAGGATCCTGTGCCTTAAACCAATACAAGTTCTCAGATAACTGCTTCAATATTTTGTTTGATATAACTAATAGCCATTGAAGCAAGACTTTGATCACTATCACTAGTTCCATAGGTGAGGAACCTTAGGCCCAGAGAAGTTAAGTGACTTATTCATGCTCATGTGTATAGTAAGTAAGAAAATTGGAATTTTTCCCCAAGTCTCCTCTCTCCAGGACCAGTTCCCTTTCTATCCAAATGTTGTGAATTATAGTAATTTTTAAATCTCCTTATTGATGTAATATGTAAAGCAACACATATTATGAAAATAATACACACAGGGAAAAATTAAGATACACTGAAAAGCACAAAGGAAAATTAATTACAATAAATTGTCCATAATTCTACCATTCTAGCCAGAGACAATCACTGTTTACAATATAGTAAAATATATGTGTATGTATATGTGTGTGTGTATATATAGATATAAAAATATATAAAACACCTCTTACGGAAGCACAGTCAAGCCATGAATATGGCATGTACCTATATATAATATATAGTTATATGTATTTTTGTCACCATTTTAAAATATTTTCCAATGGCACTATAGTTTTATATTTTTTAATTTCAAAATATTAATGGGGTACAAATGTTTTCCATATATGGCTTGAGTCAGGGCTGTATATGTGCCCATCATCTGAATAGTGTTTATTGTACTGATTAGGTGGGTTTTTGACCCTTCCTCTGCTTTATTTCCTGTGACTTTTAATTCCCTCTGTGTACTTGTATGCCCATTAGTTAGTTCCAATTTATTACAGAGGACACGTGGTGTTTATTTTTTAATTCTTGAGATACTTCACGTAGAATAACGGTCTCCAGTTCCTCCCAAATTACTGCAAAGGCATTAATATACCCTTTCTTGTTTCTGAGTAGTACTCCGTGGTATACATATACCACATTTTGTTAATCACTCATGAATGCATGGATACTTGGGTTGATTCCACTTCTTTGTGATTGTAAATTGTGCTGCAATAAAAATTCAAGTGCAGGTGTCTTTTTGATAAAAAGACTTCTTTTCCTTTTGGTACATACCCAGTAGTGGGATTGCTGGATCAAATGTTAGGTCTACTTTAAGTTCTTTGAGAACTCTCCATAGTTTTTTCCTTAGGGGTTTCTACTAATTTATATTCCCACCAACAGTGTATAAGCAAGTGTTCCTTTCTCTATGCATCCATGTCAGTATCTATTGTTTTTGGACTTCTTAATAGAAGCCATTCTAACAGAAGTAAGGTGATATCTTATTGTGGTTTTAATTTGAATTTCCCTGAGTGACATTGAGCATTTTTTCATATGTTTGTTGGCAATTTGTCTATCTTCTTTTGAAAAACTTCTGTTCATGTATTTTGCCCATTTTTTAATGGTATTGTTTGTTTTTTCTTGCTGATTTGTTTATTTGTAGATTTGAGTGTTATCCCTTTATTGGATATATAAATAGCGAATATTTGCTCCAATTCTGTAGGTTGTCTATTTGCTCTGTTGATTATTTCCCTAGCTGTGCAAAAGCTTTTTTAATTTACTCAAGTCCCATTTATTTATTTTTGTTGCTGTTGTAATTGCCATTGGGGTCTTTTTGATAAATTGTTTTCCTAGACTGATGTCTAGAAGAGTTTTTCCTACATTTTCTTATAGGATTCTTATAGTTTCATGCCTTATATTTAAGTCTTTTATCCATCTTCAAATTAAGTTTTATGAGTAGTGAGAGGTAGGGTTCCTGTTTCATTCTTTTGCATGTGGCTATCCAATTTTCCCAGCACCATTTATTGAATAAGGCTTCTTTTTCCCAGTGTGCATTGTTGTCTGCTTTATCAAAGATCAGCTGCCTGTAGGTATATGGTTTTATATCTGGGTGCTGTGTTCTGTTCCATTGGTCTATGTCTCTATTTTTGTACCAAGAACATGCTATTTTGGTTACTATAGCCCTGTAGTATAGTTCAAAGTCTGGTAATGTGATGCCTCTAGTTTTGTTCTTTTTGCTCTGGATTGCTTTGGCTATTTGGGCTTTTTTTCTGGTTCCAAATGAAGAGTAGAATTTTTTTCCTAGATTCGTGAAATATGTTGTTGATATTTTGATGGGGTTTGCATTGAATCTATAAATCACTTTGGGTAGTATGGACATTTTAACAATGTTGATTCTACCGATCCATGAGCAGGATGTGTTTCTCCAGTTGTTTGTGTCATCCACAATTTCTTTGCTCAGGGTTTCATAGTTCTCCTTGTAGAGATCTTTCACCTTCTTGGTTAAGTACATTCCTAGGTGTTTTATTTTCTTTGTAGCTATTGAGTCTTTGATTTGACTCTCAGCTTGACTGTTATTTGTATGTAAAAATACTCTGATTGTGTACATTGATTTTATATCCTGAGACTTTGCTGAACTTATTTATCAATTCCAGGAATGTCCCAGTGGAGTCTTTGAGGTTGTCTAGATATATGATCATATCATCGGTGAAAAATGATAGTTTGACCTCATCTTTCCTG
The DNA here is from genome assembly GCA_963574885.1 of Lepilemur ruficaudatus. Taxonomy (NCBI): domain Eukaryota; kingdom Metazoa; phylum Chordata; class Mammalia; order Primates; family Lepilemuridae; genus Lepilemur; species Lepilemur ruficaudatus. Next base: position 7,181 of record CAUYRT010038262.1, read on the forward strand.
ATTTGGATACACTTTGTTTATTTCTTTTGCCTGATTGCCCTTTCTAGGGCTTCCAGTACTATGTTGAATAGAAGTGGTGACAGTGGGCACCCTTATCTTGTTCTAGTTCTTAGTGTGAATTCTTTCAACTTTTCCCCATTCAGTATGATGTTGGCTGTAAGTTTGTCATATGTGGCTTTTATAATTTTGAGAAATGTTCCTTTATGCCTAATTTATAGAGGGTTTTTATCATGAAAGGGTGCTGGATTTTGTCAAATTCCTTTTCTGCATCTATTCAGAGGATCATATGATCTTTGTTTTTGCTTCTGTTTATGTGATGAATCCCAGTTACTGATTTATGTATGTTGAAACAACCTTGCATCCCTGGTATGAAGCCCACTTCATCATGGTAGATTATTTTTTTGATGTGTTGTTGAATTTGGTTTGCTAGTATTTAGTGAGGATCTGAATCTATATTCATAAGGGATATAGGCCTGTAGTTTACTTTTTTGTTGTTGTTGTGTCTTTTCCTGGCTTTGGTATCATGATGATGCTAGGTTTATAGAATGAGTTGGGGAAAATTCCCTCCTTGTTGATGTTATGGAATAATTTCTGCATTATGGGTACCATCTCTTCTTTGTAAGTGTGATACAATTCAGCTGTCAATACATCTGTTCTGGTGCTTTCTTTGTTGGAAGATATCTTTATTACCACTTCAATCTCAATGCTCATTATTGGTTTGTTTAGGAGTTCTAATTCTTCCTGATTGAGTCTTGGAAGGTTTTGTGTTTCCTGAAATTTGTCCATTTCCTATGTTTTCTAGTTTATGTGCATAAAGTTTTTTGTAGTATTCATGGATAATGTTTTGTATTTCTGTGGTATCAGTTGTAATAGCTCCTTTTTTATTTCTGATTGAGCTTATTTGGGTCTTTTCTATGTCTGGTTAATCTAGCAATAGGTCTATTAATTTTGTTTCTATTTTCAGAGAACCAGCTTTTTGTTTCACTGACTTTTTCTATTATTATTTTTTATTTCCATTTCATTTAGTTCTGTTCTGACCTCTGTTATTTGTTTTCTTCTGCTGGTTTTGCGTTTGCTTTGCTCTTCTTTTTCTAGTTCCTTGAGATGTGATATTAGGTTGTTAATTTGTGGTCTTTCTTACTTTTTGATGTGGGCATTCAAGGCTATGAATTTTCCCCTTTGGCATGCCTTTGCTGAGTCCCATAGATTTTGATAGCTTGTGTCCCTTTTGTTGTTCTGTTTGAGAATCTTTTGACTTCCATCATAATTTCATTATTTCCCCAATAATCTTTCAGTAGCAGGTTTAATTTCCACAACTTTGTGTAGAATTGAGTGTCACTCTTGGAATTGATTTCTGTTTTTAATCCACTGTGGTCTGAGACGGTACCTAGTATGATTTTGATTTTTTAAAAATTTGTTGAGACATGTTTTGTGGCCTAAGATATGATCAGTCTTGGAGAATTTCCCATGTACCAATTAGAAGAATGTATGTTCAGTAGTTTTTGGGTAGAATGTTCTGTAAATGTCTGTTAGGTCCATTTGTTCTAGGGTCCCAATTAAGTACAGTGTTTCTTTATTTATTTTCTGCTTTGATGATCTGTCCAGCTCTGATAATGGGAAGTTGAAGTTCCCAGCAATTATGACAATATTATTTATTTCCTTTCTTAGCTCTAGTAGAATTTGTTTTATGTATCTGGGAACTCCCATGTTAGGAGCATATATATTTAGGATTGTCATGTCTTTTTGTTGAATTGCTCCCTTTACCATTATAAACTGACCATCTCTGTCTTTCTTCACTATTGTTGATTTAAAGTCAATTTTATCTGATAGGAGAATGGCTACACTTGCTCTCTTTTGGTTTCCTTTTATGTGAAATATTTTTTTCCATCCTTTCACATTGAGCCTGTGTGTGTACTTATGGTTTAGATGTGTCTCCTGGAGATAGCAGGTAGTTGGGTTATGTTTTTTCATCCATTCAGCTAGCCTATGTCTTTTGAGTGGCACATTCAAACTGTTAATATTGAGAGACAGAATTGTTTTGTGGGATGCTGTTATGTTAATCATGTTGGGTAGTACCTTATTGCTTTGTTTCCCATTGTTTTATAAGAGTTGTGGGCTTTAGCTTTTTTCAGTAGGTTTACACTGGTGGGTATCTATTGTGCTGTTTCATGTGTAATGAGTTCTGCATATTTCCTGCAACAATGCCACTATAGTCTTTAATGACTACATATTATTCCTTTTGATATTTTGAGTTATTTTCAATTGTTTTTCTTACATTAATAAATACTATACAAATATCCTATAGCTAAATCTTTAATCCAATTATTCCAAAAATATAAATTAATAGAAGAAAAATGTATTTTAAAAATAGGTAATGCATATTGTCAAAATACCTCTCAAAAGTTGAACTAATTTATTCCCCCAGAAACACTGTATATATACATGTTTTCCTATATTCTTGTCAACATTCAAAAATGTGTTTCTTTTTAATACCAATTGAAATTGCTATTAGATTTCAAGCAATTATCATCCTTTAAAATAGTTATTTTTCAATTGTATGCTCATGCTTCTTTCTCTTTTTCTTTTAGATTGTTGCTTATTTTTATTGATATTTAGAACTCTTTATATATTATGAGTTTAATCTATCTTAGTGCCATAAATATTGCTATTTTCTTGATTTCTTTTGTTTTGATTTGCTTGTGGTGGTTTTTACTTATGTGATATAATGGGACTATTTTCAAATCTTTTCATTTATGCTTTTGCCTTTACTGTTATGTGTATTTAAAGACCATCCTTGTTCTAAATTATATAAAGATATTTTTCTAATTTAAGTTGCTTTGTAAATATTTTCACCTATAATTCATTTAGACTGCATTTTGGTGGAGGGTAACAATTCTTGTAGTGATAAGCTACCATTTTGTGAATTACCTCATGTATCAATTGACTTAAATGTCTCTTTAGCATATACTAAATATTTGAGTTAATTTCTGGTCCTTATTTAGCAGTTGATTGATTTCACTTTTGTATTTTATATTGTGCCTCAACTTGTAGGACTTTATCTTTGAATAATGGAGTTTAAGCATTTACAGTCATTCCTTGGTACTCCCAGGGGATTGGTTCCAGGACCCCCTAGGATCCCCAACTCAGCAGATGCTCAAGTCCCTTATATAAAATGACATAGTTTTTGCATATATTCTATGCATATCCTCCCATATATTTTAAATCATCTGTAGATTACTTATAATACCTACTACAGTATAAATGCTATATAAATAGTTGTTACACAGTATTTGGGTTTTATTTGTGTTATTTTTATTGTTGTATTGATATTTTTATTGTTTTTTTGAATATTTTCAATATGCAGTTGCAGAACCAGCAGATACAGACGGCCAACTGCATATTTAATGTAATGAATATTATTTTTATTTGGGGTTACCTTGTTTTGTACTCTATGTTTAATACTGTCTTAGTTTTCATTTCCTTTGTTGTTTAATTAGCATATAAGAATTGTACATATTTATGGGGTACATAATGACATTATGATACACATAATGTATAGTGACTGGATCAGATTAATTGGTGTACCTATCATCTCAAACATTTATCATTTCTTTATGTTGGGAATATTCAGTATCCTCCTTCTAGCTATTTGAAACTATATATTAATATTATTGTTAGCTATACAGTGGTACAGAACATTAGAACTTAATCCTCCTATCTAGCTGTAATTTTCTAACCTTAAGAGATCTATCCCATAATAATTATTTTATTGAGCAATTGTTTTTTACCAGATATTGTAAAACTTTTTATTAACTCACTATTCTCCTGGTTTTTCAGACAAGGAAACTAAGGTACAGAAAGGTGATATATCTTGGTCAAGGTCAAACACCTCTTAGGAGGTAGAGCTGAGATCAGATCCCACATCTGTTGCACTTTAATTCTGTGGTGTTAGCCATTATACCTTGAATTATTACTGTGTTTGTTATAAGCTTGCTGATTTCCTTAAATTTCTTTCAAAGATATTTCAATGAACATATGATAGCAAAGGCCTCAGAGGTAGGAGCTAAGAAGGCAAGGTTATGCTACAGTGAACTCTTCTCACCTCCAAATTGCATAGCTACAGCCTTAGCCCTGGCCCAACCCCCCTGAAGTTGTGCAGTATGGTTCTAGAAAAATGTTATCTTCCAGCTGCGTGGAATATTCTTCCATTAGATGGCCCGCTCTTCTCTTCACTCGAGCCTCTGTTCAAACATCACCTCCTCTGAGAGGCCTTCCCTAAATACCTTATCCAAAATAGCACCCTCAGCTTTCTAACTACTTCTTATGCCTTTTTTTCTCCTTAGCGCTTATCACCACCAGAGACTAAATATTTGTTTGCTCATTTGTTGTCTCCCACCACTAGACTATAAGCCCAATGATGGCAGGACTTTTTTCCTGCTCTGTTCAATGTTATATTAATAGTTTCTGTAACAGTGATAAGCACATAGTATTCACTCAGTAAATATTTGTTGAAGGAAAGAAAAGAAGAACGGTGACAGCAGTGGTGGCTACTGATACCCAAAGAGTGAGAATTTAGGTGTAAACATAGACAAGGGCCAATAGAAATTCTAGCCAGCATCAGAAAACCAAAGGGTAGAGTAGGATGTATGGCAGGGAAAATCAAAATGTGTTCAACGGAATGGGAAGTGGAAGGGTTTACTCAAACAATGATACCCTCAGTGGTGGAATAGTTTAGTTACACTGTGCTTAGCTCCAAATGTATGCCCATTAAAATCTAGCTTTTGGTTTTTAAGTAAATGGATCTTCCTAGGTTTCAATTTAAACCATAGGTCTTGGAATGGTCCAGCTTTGGTGTAGATCTTTATAATAATTTTTCCCTCTCTATTTAAAAAAGGATTACTTTAAGATTATATAAAGATTAGCCAAATCGTACAATTTGAAGCTATGAGACTGTCTTGATGTAGCTATGTGTTGGGTGACCTATTTTTCCCCCCTTCAAAATTCAACTTGAGGGTGACTTATTTAAAATGGATGTAGACTTACTACAAAGTGGGACTGAAATATTTGAAATAGGCCTGTCATATAGTTAAATGTTATAGAAATCACAACTCTGAATTCTGCAGGAAGCATATTCATTATTGCTTCCTGTGTTAGATTTCATACCAGTGATCAACGCTCATATTGTCTGTGGGTTGGGGCAGCTACACAGCCAGAATGAGGCCACAGAGAAGCATCTGGGTTCTACCAGCCTGGGGCATGCTCTAAGGTTGCTGTGTGACAAAGGAACAGTTGCATCACTGAGAGGTAGGTAGGTAAGATCATACAGAATGTGAGAGGGGAGCTTTACAAACTCATCTTCATTCTTTCTTTTTTTCTCCTGTAGATATTCTTGGAATATACATAAAAACTATAATAACAGCAGAGAAAATTCCTGCATAATAAAAAGAAGTCGCTTGATGATCTATTATCCAAATTTTCTTCCTATGGGAAGCCTGGTTTGCTTTCAGAGCAAGAGGGCACAATTGACCTCCTTTTGGATTTTAGCTCCAAACTCAAACAAGAGCTCTGTGAAATGGTGGGTGTGGGGTGCAAATCATTTTGGAGCAATGAATGAGTCACACTTTAAAATGTGCATTTTAGCTGGAGCTAATCTTAAATGTGGAAAGACTGGCATCAAAGTCTTATTAGTATTAGCAATACCACACTTTTTTGAGTTTGGTGAAGAATGCATTCACCGAAATATCAAAAAGTTGGAATTGACTAATGAAGAGTGATAAGCAAACCAGGATGTCTGCAGATACCTTTATTTAGGGCACTCTTCAAAAACTGATCCTTTATGTGCGTCAAATTTTTTATAAATTTCAATTAACTTCTGGTTATGTTTTTGGGAGCACAATGGAACAGAATCAAATACTGAATGAGAGTATATCATTCTAGTTTAAAGAATAATTTCTATTAAAATGGCTTGAAATTCATTTTGTAAGTCATGTTTATTATGATACTAGAGTTCTTACTACAGAAATATTGGAAGAATATTCCTTCCTAATTTAATGGAACCAATTTTCCTAACAGCATCTCCAATAATTTTCCATAATTATTGGTCAAAATGTACAAATGTACACACATTGCCAGCAATAAGTCTCAAATAGGATGGAAATGAGCTTACACATCTTCCAGGTGGGCGGTCACATGTTTTTCAAAAGCCTTTGTGGAAATGAGACAGAAAACTTTATGGGCCTGTTTTACCAGAGATAAGGAGGAAAGCTAATTAAGACCTGAGATATTTCTTGGGGAGTGTTATAAGGCATAAGAAGCTTTTAATTGGGATTTGCTTCACTTTTTTAAAAATGATAATTTCCTCCTCCATGTTCAGGCAATCATTTCTTCAGTTTCTTTTAAAATGATGCTCATTTGATCTTAGTTATAAATGACACATGGCATGTAGTCTTTATGTGCCAAATAAAATAAAGTTGGAAGAAATTGACAGACTATTTTTCAGTAAACTTTTCTAATTTTGCATTAGTGGTTTATGTTAACTACAGCTTTGAATGGCTGTATTGCTAATTGTTAGCAACATCCTGTGGGACCTTTAGCCTGTCTGCTGATGTGAACATTTTTAATTATAAATCACTAAATACCTCCATCCCTCTGCCTCCCCCTCCCTGACTTCAGTTGCAGGATAAATATCTTTCCTTATACGGTGCTGATAGAACTTTGCAAGTTTGAGTTAATTTCAGCACATTCAATACTATAGCTAACTCCTGTCATTTTCCAACACCCAAAAGAATACCTTGCGTAGGCATGATCTCTCCGCAGCCCACTCAGTAACATGAGTAATGATCTTTAAGTGAACCATATCAAGACTGTATAAGGGCTCTGGGTAATTTAGACAGGAAAATTGAAACAAGTGTGCATTTTTCTAAAAAATGTCATTCTGATTTTCTGCTTAGTGGGTCTATACAATCTGTTAATGCAAAAAACCTCTCAGAGAGCTAGATAACTTTTTCCCACCAAGCTGGGGAGAGTGTATGCTTATGTGCTTATGTTGTGTGTGTGTTTGCCTGCATGTGTGTACATATAACATATCTGCAGATTAGAATGGTAGATCAGCAGTTTCCTTTCAGACTCATGAATAATAAATACTGGAAAGAGGGCACATAGGATGTTTTTCTGCTGTTTCTTAGTGTCACAACATATTCCTGAGATGACTACCCAACCAGCCTCTGATGCTTTGCCAGTTTGGCATTAAAACCCTTTACAATGAAGGTGTATTTGTCCTCTTATACAGCTTGATACCCTGCTCAGCATATCTTTGGTAAAGGGAGGGAAACCAGGGTTGATTTTTTTCCTTTTACAGTGAGTAAATTCTAGAATAAGGAATCTCAAACTCCAAAGTGAAAACCCAGTAGCGGAGGTAGAAGATCTTGACTGAATAGAGGGGAGAGAGGGAGAAACGGAAAGAGAGACCACTTGTTAGATATTTTCTAATTGTACTTATACCTCAATGATTTAAATTTTCCTACTGAGAGGTTAGAAAGGATAGACCATAGTATCAGGTGACATCCTGGGGAAGGAAGCCAGTGTAGGTATTGGGGGCTGTTATAAAAGCCCATATTATGTAAATTAACTGGAGAAAATTGCTAGAAACATCCTTAGTTTTGGCTGAGAACTATCGACATTTCCTATATCTACTATCTCATTTGTTTCTCATAAGAATCTTAGGAAGTGAGCTACACAGTGGCAGCTTCCCCATTTTATAGATGACCAAACTGGGGTCCAGGGAGTTTACACAAGGTCATACAGATAGTTTGTGGTCATATCAGGACTGATTTTGTTTTCAGTTCTTCTGCTGGTTATATGTGTAACACAAAATAGCTTTCAGGTACCTCTTGTTTTTTTTTTTTTTTTCAAGTTTTGATGCAGAGGGATAAAGAATTTAGCTCACCTCCTTACTTCATCACTTCCCCCACCTTGATTTTTGTTTCTTTTGCAGTGTGTAGTAAGTAATGGTTGTGTGACCATGAGGAAGTCACTACCCTTTCCTGAGCTCCAGTTTTCTCATCTATAAAATTAAGAGTTAGGTCAGATGTTCTCCAAGTTTCCTTTCATTCCTGACCTTCTACAATTAATTGAGTCAATGAGCACAGTCTCTTAATCATTTATACAGTATCTGGTTCCTTCAGCTACATAGTTATTGCAGCAGAAATATTACTGCTGTCTGAATTTAGATCAATGAAGAGTTAAAGCTTAAGCTTGGACCTCATTGTAGCAACTGTCACTTGGGCAGGGGAGAATTTTAAGGTTTCTTTGTCCAGTGACCTGCATCAACACAAGCGATCCAGAAAACTGCTGCTCATGCTACATGATGACCGACTGCCCCATCACCAGTGATGCTAAATGATTGTGATAATCCCTGAAGGAAAAATGGAAGCACATTTGTCCCTTCGGTCCATAATTGGCCTGACACCAATTCCCAGAGACCATGCACATCAAGTCTCTCTCTGTCGGTAATAAATGCTGTACGTGTCATCCAGCCCTGATTAGGCTGATGTACCTTGTTTTTCTTTTTCTCTTTCCTAGGATTATTTTAGTCATCTTCACTTTCAACCTTCATTTTCAGGGGACAATTCAGACGGATTGCATTGTAATAAGGCTGAGTTAATAAAGATATGTTGTCTTTTTCAGAAGCTAGATTGGGCAAGGAATATATTTGTTAGTCATTTGTATACCTGATTAGAAAAACAGAAAGCCATTTGGCTGATAGCCAGGTCACACATGGGCAGTGTGATAGGGTGGAAAAAATATAGGTTTAGAATTCAGACAGTCCTGGGTTGAAATCCCAGCTCTGTCACTTACAAGGTGTTTGATCTTGAGCAAGTTGCTCAACCTCTCAGAGCTATAGTTATCTCATAGGCAAAATGAATATGATAATGCCAATTCTTAAGAGATGTTGTAATTATGAAGAGTTTCTAGCATAGGACTTGCTACAATATAGTGCTGAGTAAATGGGAGCTATTTTATCAAGGAAGATCAAATGTCATCATCATGATATTGTTTCTATTTATATATGTGTTTCAAAGGCTGCGTAAGGAAAGAAGCCTAGGGCTTGTTTTATTCCTCTCTGTTTCTGCCCTAGTGCCTAGTGTAGTGTTTGGAACATGGTCATCATTCAATCATTATTAGCTCAAGGAAGGAGTGAATGAATGAGCAATAGTAATATGAAATGGATGGTGCAGGTATTCCCGTTTTTGCTCATCAGTAAACTGCAACTACAAAGGATTGTGATGTGCTCAACTGCTGAGTAAGTTGGCAAAGCCAATACTCCCACCTACATCTTCTGATTGTAAGGCAAGTTCTTGTTGGCAGTGTCTCCCTTAATAATCTAGAACTATTTTTTCCCCTCAATTTAGGAGCATTTGTGAGTTTCTAAAGACTTGTCAGTGACTCCTTTGTCTTGTGAAGTCCCCTTTCTAAGTAGGGTAAGTAGGATAATCTCATTATTTGTTCATTCATTCAACAAGTTTTGAGTAGGACGGCAGATATTTTGAAGAAAAGCATGAGTTAGAATGGGTTCTGTAGGGCCCATTGCCTCTGCTCAGAGCCTTTATAGTTTGTATTTGTTATGGGTGTCTATAGATGTTTCTAGAACACTAAATATACTGTATTACCTATAAGAATTAGGCATCTGCCTTCTATTCTTTGTTAAGCTCCCTCTCACCAAAGAAGAAAAATAACATACATTCTCCTTCTTTAAACTGCTTGCCCAAGACTCATGTTCTTGATTAACCAAGCCCACTTTTCCTGCTAGCAGAAGTAAGGAGAAGGGATCCTTTTGTAGTATACAGGGAAGGGCCTCACTTTGGACTTCACACTGGACTCATTTGTATTAGTTATTTTCTGTCTGCTTTCCCTTAGCATGAGAACAGGCAAGTTTCACCTACTAATCTCACCTATGTTCTGACCATTGCTAACCCTGCAAACCCTGTATCAATGATCTTACACTATTTCCCATGGCCATTTGGTGAGTCAGCAATAAGGCTTGGATTAAAACTCAGAATTCCTGAGGTTTGGTTTTGCATTTGCTTTAGTGCCATAATGATGACAGCTGGGGATAACTAAATTCCTTTGAAGATTTTTGGCATTGTGTTTTCAGGTTCTGGAGATGAAAATATCCATTAGATGAACTACACTTACTAAGATATAAAATGTATAGTTTCTTTTTTCTTGTGGATTTACAAAAACTTTATTTGATTTCAATACCTCCTAAAGTCCAATGCTTTTTAAGGCTTGACATCTAGGCTATCCAACTGCCCTGGACTATTTTTAGCCAGTTCGGTGAATTACTGTCCAAAGAGATTTTTTTCTAGGTTCTTTCCATATTTCAAAGAACTTTTGGTCCTCAGAAATATAAAGACCCCCCACCCACCAACCGCTATATACACCATACCCGCATCTCTTATGCTTTCGAGCCCCTGCTCTGTCTGTCCTGAAAAGAGAGTGAATATAGTCTGCACAAGCATACAGCAGGTTTATCGGGTCATAATTTATGGGGCTGAAAATGGAGAAGTGACAATTCTTGATTGGAGGCTAAGAAAGTACCTTGATTACCAAGTCTGTAAAGAACCTTTCAAGATTCTTGGGGTAGAACGTGTTCTGAGAGCTGAGTGCCGCTCCTGTTTAAAACAAAGCAATGAAAAGGATCTTTTTAGGTAAAGAAAAGATACCATTATATTTTTGTATGCAGTAGCTAGAAATTTCTTATGCAGAAGCTATACTAAAGAATTTTTAAGATGTCCATTCTTTTCTAGTTGATGATCCATTTTAGAGGTGAGGGATGAGAGAGGGAATGGGGCAGTGAAGAATCAGCATGAAGAATTACAGAGAACATGTATCTCAGAGTCAGAGGAACCTGGGGTTACAGAGAGTGAGAAACATAGCTATGAGAGTTTGGGCATCCTCATTATTATAATCTATAAACAATCTTAATAGTAACTACTTCATGTTATTGATGTGAGGATTTCATACATGTAAAACACCCAGCACAGTATCTGGCACATAATAAGAGCTAATAAATGGTATCTGTTGTTATAGCCTAGGCTGCATTATGGTTCTACCATTCCATGCTTCAATGGGGCAGATTTGAATGAAGGCTGAGGAGGCTGGGGTGTAACTCAAGGTAGGAGAGCAGGTGCTTAGAAACCCTCATGGACTCTGAAGTCAGACTATCTTGTTTTGAGTCCAGCTACACTATTTTCCAGTTGCATAATCCTGGGCTAGTTTACTTAACTTTCTGAGCCTCAATTTACTCATCTGTAAAATGGGGATAATAGTAGCCACACTTCATAAGGTTGTTGTGAGGATTGAAAAAGTCAACACATGCTTTTAGAACAGTGCATGGCACTAAGTATTCTAAGTGTTAGCTATTACATTATTATTATAGAGTCTAAATAATTATCTGTCATCTCCACATCAAATATCAGTTTTGCATATGAAACACTTAGAATAGTGCCTGGCACATACTTGACACTTGATAAATTTATCTATTTTTATTTTTTGAGTGTTTATTCTATGTTGGGTGTTGTACCAAATGAAAACTCTTTGAAGCAATTGTATTTATGTATGTACGTACGTATGTATGTATGAATGAATGAGACAGAGTCTCGCTCTGTTGCCAAGGCTGGAGTGCAGTGGCATGACAAAATCATAGCTCACTGTAACCTTGAACTCGAGGGCTCAAGTTATCCTTCTGCCTTAGCCTGGGTGGCGTAGCTGGGACTACAGGCACGCACCATCACACCCAGCTACTTTTTTTATTGTTTGTAGAGATGGGGTCTCGGTATGTTGCTCAGGCTCGTCTCAAACTCCTGGCCTCAAGAGATGCTCCAACTTTGGCCTCCCAAAGTGCTGTGATTACAGATGTGAGCCACTGTACTTGCCTAGTCTCCCTTTAAATGATGAAATCGAGGCATATATGTGCTCATTTTTTTTTATTTGGTTTCATTACCACAGCTTGTCCTTTCTCTTCTAGTTGGTATGTATCAGTTGGTATGTGTCAGAGTGGACTTGAACCTGGGTTTGTTATACTCCAAACCACACATGCATTATATTATATTGCTTAATAAATGTTCATTGAATGGGATAATATATAGGATTAGCAAAGCTTAGATTAAAGATCGACGTGAAATGGAATTATTCTCTATATGCCAAGAATAGCCTCCCATGTTCTGTTAGTTGGTAGCAGCGAAGGAGGCAAGAACCATGCAGAACCCCAGGATTGAGTCTCACAAATTTCCTAGATTCAGGCTGAGGTGAACAGTAGGGTCATAGGCTTTGCAGTTGTTGTTGTTAATTGTTTCCAAGCATTCTGCGTTCAGGTCAATTTAGCTCTTCTATGTTTTATGCAGAAGGCTGGAGAGAGCTGCTAATTCTGTTTATCATTTACAAAAGAAAAAATAGCTCGAATTTATGGACCTGAACATATATGCTGCGCATGTGATTGTGTAATATCCACTCAGTTACTTTACGGTAATAGACCAGTTTATTCCTGAATGTGCCCCAATGGGTTGATCTCAGCTAGATAAAACCAAGTAAGAAAATCCTTCTGGATTTTGTTTTTAAAGAAAGTGGAACTGTCAAGATTAAAGAAGATTATGCTGGTGTTAGTTCCTAAAGAGACCCTAACCTTGAAAGAATTGAATATCTGACCTTTACAATGGTATGGGCTTTGATGAGAACTACACTTATTGAGTCTCTACTAGTGGCAGGGACATGGAATTGCCTGGGTTATTGGGTGGCTTTAATCTCCATGATACCACAAGCTATGCTAAATGTGAATCTAATCAATTCAAACAGCATGTGACCTCAGCTTTAAATCCATCAATCCCCCTCAGCAGCCCCTTCAAACCAGATTGTTACTAATATTTCAGAGAATTTGTAAAATTTCTGGAATGGCCACTGATTCTGGCTATGTGCCAGTGATAGTGCCATATGTTTTACATATATCCATTCATGGATATATGGCTATTATTATCTTCATTGACTACATTTTATAAATGAGAAAAATTGAGTCTCAGTGAGGTTGAATAACCTGGCCAGATCACATGGGTAAGAAGTTACAGAACTGGGACTTGAACCTGGACCCATCTGACCCTCAGTACATACTCATTCCACTGCACCTGGGCCCAAAAGGGTTACAGGTGCTCAAACCCTCTTGAATATATTAGTAATCTATAGGTGGTCATTAACAAACAAAGCAGCTCTAATGATATCACAGATGGAGGATTCCGGAACTTCAAGATCACCATGGCCACTGCTTGGTCTGTGGTGTGGAGTGTCCCTCCTAACTCATGAATCAAAGGCCTTGGAGAGTCTCAGGTTTAAGTGAGCTGAACTTTCAATCACTGAACTAGAACATTTAATTGGAGTGTGAGATGCGTGTATAGGATATTTTGGTTGTTTTGGACTTGAGGAATTTGTTCAAAATGGTCACCCTTGGGAATAACTTCATTAGTTCTACAGAATGCAGAGACCGGTGTGAATACTTCAGAGTCAGTAAATAAGTTCAACTGGAAGGAGAGAGGGTGTTTCAAAGTATGACAGAAGTTGCTAATATCACCCCTTTAAGATTTCTCATGTATCTTTCTGGAAAAGCCTGAGGTATGTATTGAATGTCACATATTTGAGAACACACTGTAGCCACATTCATGGGGCATAGTGCCAGGAATAGGGAACTGGGCTAGCTTCCACAGGTGGGTTGCAGATGTTTTCCTTGGTGGACTAAGAAATGATATGGAGTTAAGAATTGTAGGAAAGGTATATAGTTGATCATGAAAGATATTGGCATTATTATTATTATTGGTATTATTATTGTTCACTTTTTAAAAAAGCTCCATTGTAGGGTTATTTTTTTTCTTTTTATCCCTACTTGATCATTTAGATTTCAAAGTAGAACAGGGTTCTTGAGTATAGATCAGCAATCCTCTAAAATTTTGATTTCCAATTATTATTTAAATTTACAGAATTTCCTTTCTGTTTATGACTCTTACTTTTTTCTTGATGCTTGTTTCTACTGCATTCTTCCCTTCTTGTTCCCCTCACATCTTGTATTATTGATAAATCTTCTTTAGTTTTTATTTCAGATCATAATCACTCTGCTACATAGCTCTCATTTTACCAGTTGTTTCAGGCCTGTAAGAAACACTGACATGAATTAGTATTACATCTTTTGATGAAAAAGCAGCCTTGTTTGTTATACAGATGTTTTATATGCAGAAACAGCTAAGATCTGCTTCATATCAACATGGTACATTTCCAAATGATTTGGCTTTGCCTTTGAATACTGAGGTATCCCCCTCTTGATTAACCTTGTGCCAGAGCCATGCTGAAACAGAATTAGCGGCCTGACAGAGGAGAAATACTTACGGTCATAGAGCCTGAAGTTGAATAATCGTGAACTTCTCTTCCTTCTGAGTAAGGTGAATGTCTTCTTTTTGTTGGGGGTTGGTTTACACAGAGAAGATATATCTAACATTTTTATTGAGCTGAGCATGATTTGCATATTTGCAGCCATGGGAAAAACCCCAGTCCCTTTAGCATTTTATCAGCTTCTTGAGTGGCAAATTTGTAGCGTGTTTTTATTCTGCTCTCATCTTTCTTCAGAACTTGTGTAACAGCTGCCTAGCATAGTTCAAACTCTCTGCGAATGTGGTGACCATACTTTCCAATTGCAAGTCAGGACACATGGTCTGACAAATTTCAGTGTACTTGAGGAGACAATGGAATGGAATATTTGAAATACAGACTGTTTCAGAGTATATAGGCACCATTCTTCTTAGAAAAATAAGCACGTTCGAATTTTGTCAACATGGGAAGACTTGTTAAAGCTCCTATTATATGTGATACAGGATGCTGTTTCACCTACTTAATTTTTTGTTTCTTGTGAGATCCTATACCTGTCCATTGCTAAGATTTCAAGTAGGGTTAGACCAGTTTTAACCCCAGTAAAGTCCTACTGAGTTCTGCTTGTTCACTGTATCCAGTACTGTACCCAATTTGCTATAGGAACTACATACTGTGAGAGTTATATGTTTGTCTGAAGATAATGAAAGGTGTCATATTGTATTAAGATTTATATAACCATAAAGGACATGTCATGTGGCTTGCTAATCAGTATCTTTGCTTAATGCTCATATTTTACGCATGAAATTTCAGAGGAATGTAATTTTTAAGAATCTTACAAACTCCTCCTAGGTGGAGAGGGAAGAAAGTGGCCAAAATTCAAGGGGATGTGGAATAAGGAGCTTTCTTATCTGCAAATCTAGGGAAAGTGCTTCATTAGGGAGAAACCACTAAGATTATGGAAAGAGCTCTTTCAGGCTCAGGGACGAGGTAACTCAGACCACTAGGAGAACCCTGAGTGCACAAGAGGTTTAAATGCACAGTTCGATCTTATGCAAATGTTTTGAATGTGTTTTTGAAAAACAGTAGTATTTTTTTTTTAATTTTAATAATCTGAACCCTGAATTAAAAACAAGATTTCTTTTTCGTATTTGACAGAGTAAACTCTCTCTCTTCTCTCTTCCAGGAGCATTTATTCCTTTCTTCTTCTTCTTTTTTTTCTTTATTGAAGTATACTTTACATATCATGCCTTTACTCCATTTTAAGTATACAATTAAATGATTATTAGTGAATTTACCAAGATGTACAGTTAATCACATAAATCAGTTTTAGAGGAATTCCTTTCTCCTATTGAGACCCCTAATCCCTTCCCCAACTACTTTTCAAGCGTGTCCCTCCCCTCCACAGTGCCCACCACATCGCTCAGACGTGGGTCTACCTGCCACCCCCTGAATCCCTAGTGAACACCACCAGCATTTGAGCCCCATAGTGTTAATCAGTCAGTACCAATTTGATGGTGAGTACAAGTGGGGCCCATTCTTCTGGTCTTGTGTCACCTCACTTCAAATAATGGGCTTAAGCTTAATCCAGGATAATATAAGTGGTGCTAGCTCACTGTCATTTCTTAAAATTGAGTAATATTCCATTGTGAACATATACCAGACTTTAACAATCCACTCATGAATTGATGGGCACTTGGGTTGTTTCCATGACCTAGCAATAGTAAATTGTTCTGCCATAAACATTCGGGTGCAGATGTCCTTATAATAGAATGTCTTATGCTCTTTTGGGTAGATGCTCAATAATACTATTGCTGGATCGAATGGTAATTCTATTTTTAGCTCTTTGAGGAATCTCCAAACTCTTTTCCACAGAGGTTGCACTAATCTGCAGGCCCACCAGCAATGTAAGAGTGTTCTTGTCTCTCCATATCCTCGCCAGCATTTGTTGTTTTGGGATTTTTTGATAGAGGCCAATCTCACTGGGGTTAGGTGGTATCTCACTGTGGTTTTGATGTGCATTTCTCTAATGATTAGAGATGTTGAACATTTTTTTATATGTTTGCTGGCCATGATTCTGTCTTCTTTGGAGAAGTTTCTGTTCATCTCCTTTACCCATTTATAAATGGGGTTGTTTGATTTTTTTCTTGTTAAT